>SCLH01002031.1:143577-159637 GCA_004367855.1 Oikopleura vanhoeffeni | reverse complement strand
CCTTCAGACTATTATGATATTTCTTTTATAAGCTCCAAAATCTGCATAAAAATGCAAGCTAAGTTAAAAATTTTCTGCCTCAAATTTCTGAACTTCTTTAATTTCAGCACAAAAATTTAAAAATTCTAGTAGTTCTTACTTTATTGTTGCGACTTAAATTTTTATAAAAATTTTTTTATCTTTGATTATCGAGAATACATGAAACGTTAATAAATATGTATTATAACTCATAGTTCTGGATAAAGTGCTTCAGTATTGCTCCCTGGCAAAATGATGTTTGAAATTTTTGCATATAATTCGAAAGTGACTGCCAAATTGTCCAGTTTTAAGTTTACTAACTTAGCGGGTTAAGTTTTAAAATTTAAAGTTGGTTAGTAATGAAAATTCATTTCATGCATCGTGTCGAAGTTCATAGACGATTGAATAGAAATTTCAAAAGTCAAAAATGCGGTAATCGATGTTTTTAACCTATCTTGTTAGAGAATTTTTTTTCTGCATTTGAAGACGTTAGGGTTTTTTTTTTATGAAAAATTTTCAAAAAAAAATCGATTTTAAGTCAATATTTTCGTGATTTTACAGTAAATGTGATCAGTTTAGCGAAGCCGTATAAAGTGCTAGAAGCCTGATTTTTTGGCCAAGTGAAAATTAAGCGTTTTTCGGCTACCCATTTTTTTAATGAGGTCGCGACCAATTTTGACCTCTAAGTGACCGGTCAAGTTCAAGGTCAATCTCAAGTTCATCGTATAGCCTTGTTAAGTACCCCAAAAAGGATTTGAAGGGTCGACTTTTTAATGAACGTATTAGAACTTATGTCAATAATGTACTGAGAGGTCGCTAGAGAGCAAAAACTGGTCAACACCCAAGAGCAACTCCAAGTTCAGATAGGACTTGTAAGGTACCCCCAAAAAAATCGGAAGGGTCGACTTTTTGATGAACGTATTACCAAACTATGGGTCAATAATGTACTGAAAGGTCGCTAGAGAGCCAAAACTAGAGAGCAAAAAAAGTTTTTTGCTCTCTGCACCTTTAAGTACATATGTGACCCATAGTTCCTAATACGTTCATAGAAAGTCGACCCTTTTCAATTCGTTTTTGGGTACTTACAAAGGCTATACGATGAACTTGGATTGAACCTTGAACTTTGACCGGTCATTAGAGGTCAAATATTTGGTTCGCCGACCCCTAATTAAAAAAAACGGGTGGCCGAAAAACGCTTTAATTTTTACTGGGCCAAAAAATCAGCCTTCTAGCACTTTATACGCTTCGCTTCAGAACTGGTCAATTTTTTTTTTTGAAAATTTTTCATAAAAAAAAAGAAACCTAGGTCTTAAAGTGACCAGAAAAAATTCTCTTACAAGATAGGTTAAAAACATCGATACCATTTTTGAGTTTTTGAAATTGCTTATATTCAAATCGTCATATCGAAATGTATCCTGCTGCCGCATCTCTGTCCAAGCGTCATACCCTGTGACGTCAGAAAAGGTAGTGACGTTATCTATTCCTTTCTCTGTGATCTTATATTCCCTTTCGTTAAGTTTTTCAAAGCGAGACTGATGGTCATTGGTCAGAGGTTATGGACTCATGTACATAATTCGGGGATTCTTATTTAATGTGGCTAGACTGATCTGCCTAGATTATTCTGTAACCTCATGAATTCGTCAGTATAGTAATTTTTAAGTAATTTTTTGGCAATTTTTAAGTGACCGCGATAATTAAGTTTGCTTACTAGTAGGCTGGCCAAGGATTTTTCAGGATGGCTGTTAGTCGGCTGGAAATAATAGCAATTTTCTTTAAAAATTTGACGCAATACTAATTAGATCATGAGGAACAGCTTGAAAATCGCAAATTATATAATTATTTCTGTTTTTTCATTGTCTAGGTACCGCAAAACTTTTTCAAAATGTCAAACTTTCTGTTTAAACATTAATAATTTTTAAAAAATCCTTGTCACTCCTACTTCTAGTTCGCGCTGAAGTGAATTAAAAACTGCGCTAAACTGTCAATTATTATGGAACACTATTTAAAATAATCAATGTTCAGTAACAGCCTGCATGAATAATGCGTGCATTGCAGCATGTTAAAATGTTAAGGTCAGTAACTGACCGTTAGTTTTATAAAATATCGTAAATTATGCTCTGGTCAACTTCTGACCATATGACGAGTTAGTGACTAATCATAGGCTCATTTGAGAAAACACTAATAAAGTCATCTTGTTAGCTTATTTTTACTCTAGTAAGATTGGAGAGGAGAGTTCCATTGGCCAAGCGATCAGAGCGTGGGAATAGTAAATGCACAAGAAGGGAAAAATAAACCATAGAGAAGTCCTGGACTAAATTAACGTCACTACCTGATCGACGTCACAGGTATGACGCTTGTACAAAGGCGCAGTAGGATCATTTTCGATATTAGACCGAATTACAGATGTTTGCATTTGTCAAAAAATGGTTAAATGCGAATTTTAAGGGTAGGTGTTGCGTTTCGGTACCTTTCAATCACGCGCTCAGACAATTCCAGGGCAGTTCTGAGAAAATTGAAGACACTTGTTTGTAGATCTATCCTCGTCTTAGAATAGACATATCTCAAAGTCGATCATTTCAGGCATCACACCACCACGGTGGTGAGTCTATTCTAGAAATAAACGAGTTTCTGAAAAGATCTATCTATGCTTTGTAGCCCCACATACAACTCTATCTTCTTTTAGACCACGCGATCGGCCAGAGTTTGCTCTGCTCTGCTCTACCTCTCTTGCTCTGTTCTATTTTTGTTAGGCAGAGCAACGTTTTGTGAAAATCAGGGTAGAGCCAAAGCAGAGCAAACTTTTTGAAAAATCAAGGTAGAGCAGAGAGAGCAAACGTTTTGAAAAATCAAGGTAGAGCAGAGCAATGTTTGAAAATCAGGTAGAGCAGAGCAGATGCAGAACGTTTTGAATCAAAATTTTAAGAGCAGAGCAGACCCAAAAAAATTTTAAATTATATAATATTCCCTTTTTCGCCTCAGCCGATTAAGGCTCATTTTCACAGGAATAGGATGTTGTGAGTAGATGCTAAAATCCGAGCTCGATCGGCAGGATTATTTTTGAGGAAAACTCTCAAAAGGCTACTAATTGTTCCTACTAATACCCCCTAATTAGTTTAGCCCAAGACCCCTTAATTACCTAAAATCCTTTAATTAATAATATCCATTAACCCCTTAATACCTCATACGCTATTAGTAATACCCTCTTAATTAATTGCACGCCTAACCCTTCTTTTACTTATCTACCTTTGCCCCTAGTGAGTTCGAGCCATAACCTATAATATTTTTACCCCCTGATAACTCCTCAATTGTACCGAAAACCCCCCCCTCATTATTTGTGCCTTTAAACCCTTAAAAATTTAGAGCAGACCAGAGCATGAAAAAATTAATTTTTAGAGCAGAGCAGAGCAAACAGAATTTTTTTTTGCTTTAGGCAGAGCAGTCAAAATTTATTTTCGGTTTGGAGCAGGAGCAAACCATTCAAATATTGCTCCTAGAGCAGAGGCAGAGCGAACCGAAAAAAATGCTAGAGCAGACGATAATCGTCTGACGGATTTCATAAAAGCTGCCGACCCCGCCTTCAAATATAGAAAATTTCACTGGTCGAAACCAAGCTGTTGATACTTATAATCAATTTTATTTTCAAATATAACTTATATTATATAAGATTTTTATTCGCTGCTTTCTGCCGATATTCGATCCATTGACAATGACTGGGTAGAACAATCTTCATTTTCATGAATCGCAGCAAACTTCAAACGGTAGCTTATAACTGAAAAAATTTTATATGTGAATTTAAGGGGTAGCGAGCTATGTGGCAGATTGGTAAGCATGTTTCGGAGGAGTTATGAAAGGAAAAAATGTGAAAATCTTATTTTTTTTATTCTTATTTCTTTTATAAAAGTGTTCATTCTGCAACGTTAATATTTTTATTTTCCAAATAACTAATATCTGTAAAAATATTCAAAACACTTTTCATTATCGCTCCATTTCCAACTTACTCGATGTTAATTTTTTTTGGAGCCATATTATAAACTTTCAAGCATTTTCGGTTTTATGCGCTTGTTATTTGGGAGAATTCATATCCATCTGAAAAATTTCCTGAATATGAAAAGTTTTTTCCATGAAAAAAGAGAAAAACAGCTTTTTAGGAATAAAATTGACTTCACATTGCGTTTAAATATTCTTAAAATCTCCTTGAATTCTTAAATGAAAGTAGCTATAACAACGAAATTTAATTAAGATTTTTTGAAAATAATTTAATTTTCTATACATTGCTCCACAATGCGCACAAACCCGGTGTCACAGCAAGTGTTGTTAACTCTCATCAGTAGTTCAGAAACTCGATATTCGATTGACCTTCCATCGGAGAAATTACGGAAATCAAATAGATACCCAAATAACACAACTGATTTGGTCTGATTTTTTCAAGAAGAATTTCAAAAAAGCATAATAAAAGATTTTTGGACTTGATTTTTGCGAAAATTGTTTCATAATATTTAAAAAAGTCGACAAAAAATGACAAGGAAATTGTTGTGATTTTTTTAACAGCAGTCAGAAAATATATAGTACATGCACTGAAAAAGTTAAAGTTGCTTTGTTCGTGTTTATTCACAAACTCAGAAAAAATTTTGGGTGAAAAATGCGTGAATTTATAATGTTTTATTTTTTTTGAAAATTTTACGAATTCAAAAATAAAAAGTTCGAAACTTCCAAATCTTTCCTTAAAATAGATAAAAAATATTTTACTGAGCTGTACACATTTATTCTGTTCAGCTTATTCAGGTTTTTGGCATTCTAAAAATGCTGTTTTCATTTTTAATAAACAAAAAATTTGATATTCCACAAAAAATTTCTAGCGCTCCGAAAAAATGTTTTTCAATCTTACCAACACTTTGGAACCCTTTTAACAATGTCATCGTCGCGAAAATATAACCTGGTTTTTAAACCTACCTGGATATTGGCATGAATTCAACGTTATACTTGAGGATAATATTTTCGCCAACAAACCTGGAATTGGCATGAATTATATATACTCAGAGATAACTTTTTGCGCAACAAAAACATACATCCAAACAAAAATTAAAATAATATTATCATTCTTGACGGGTTCGTGAGGGTATGCGACGCTTGATTTTATTGGTGATGGTTGTTGCCATTTAAGCCTTATTGTTCCTGAACTAAAACTCCGTTAGTTGTCAATTTTTTTGAAAATAATTAAAAAACATATTTATTTCCAAAACTATGAAAAGTACTAAAAAAGTATGAACATTTATTTATTTGACTTTGTATGAACGTTGACCAGTAAAAATATTTTCGAGCTTCCATAATATTGATCATATTTATTGACTCAATTCATTAAAAAACCCTACAGTAGCTTCAAATTGTATCGAAAGACGCCTAACAAGGATTTTGAAACGTCTCAATTTCCCAAAAAGCGACTCGACTGAGATCATTCAATTTAAAAAATGAAACGATTATTTGAAAAAAATAATATACTGATATGGTCATTTCAGTTTTGTTAAACCTTTAGCTGGACTGGCTTTCATGAAACGAGTAGAATTTGCCTTTTTTGTTGAGTGCCGCTCAAACCATACAAAACAGATGACTTCACCGTAGCATTTTTTGAAACCTGACACATGACTTTACATCTTCAGCGCTCCGAACCCCTCGACATTTATAAGATCCAAAAACAAACGTACTATTCTTTATTCTTTTTTACCAACTTTGTTGCGCGCGAGAAATAAATTGAGAAATATATTAATATTTTTTTTATTCATTTGTAATTAATTTCGAATTTCAGTGTCATCATACTATATAGAGTTTAAAAAATCATTTTTATTGACTGCATATTTTTGTTTTCTTTTTCAAAAACTATATTTTTATATATTTATATATAGATTTTAAAAGATGATTGGTAATATATCGAAAGCTTATCAAATATTTAGTTTACTAAAAAAGAAATGGCAATTTATATATCTCGAAACCTACAAATTATATATATACAGGTGTAAGGGTTTTTTACCTTCTGTTTTCCAAACTGGTACACTTGATTTCCGCGTTAATATGATTGGTTGTAGAAGATTTTCTCAGATTCAACCGATCAAAACGGGGAAATCAAAGGTAACCAGTTTGGAAAAAAAGAAGGGAAAAACTTACACCCTGTAGTACTGATGAAAAAGGGGATGAAATAATTCGAAATTTAAGTATACAAATGAATAAAAAATATTATTAAGTATGATCTTTGTTATCCTGTCAGTTTTGTTAGCTATTATGATGACAATTAAATATTTACTGGTGACGGGATGAGGGGGCAGTTTGAAGAAAGGAACCTTCCCCAGGAGATAATACTGGAATATTATTTCGAAAGACTGTTATTTTAAATATACTGTATTATAATAGACAGGCCGATCCTTGGATAGCCTCAACCGTTGTTATTTTCCGAAGTCTAACTCCCAAGGACGGTTCAAAGGCCATGGCTGAAATAGCAACTCGTGATTTCATTGGCCTTTTTTTTTTCTTAAATGTCGCGATATCTTTTCCGAAGCGGAACTCCATCTCAAAACGCTTTACTATCTCTTTAGCGCGTGTTCGAATCCCACTCATGTTGCCTTATGATTATCTTGAAGTATAATTATGGCAAGGGTCTTGATAAAGAACCGCTAAATTTTTACGGCTCGGACAACTCTGCACGGTTTTTATTTTTGCTCGAAAATGTTTTGGGCGTTCTGTGCGGGATCAAAGAGAGCAAGTAGCTCGGGCGAGTTTAGAGCACCTGGCGAAGATCGAGTGTTAATTATTGTTCTAAGTAAATCTACGAGATCACTTCCGTAAACACTCAGCTTCATGGGAGATTTTTACGAAATTTTGCATTCTGTTTTATATTTATCGCTAGAATTCAAAATGATGAGTTTTTTTCAAGAATTTCCTTAGGGTGGATCTTGAGCAATTTTTTATAGTATATAAGGATGAATTTATATTAATCCTCACAAAAAAATGGAAAATTTAAATATTGATCCACCAAGAGATTTCAAACAATATTTGAAAAAATTCGAGTTTGAACTTTAACCTGTGATGTTTCATTGATTGTGAAAGCAGCGCTCAATCACCCGGCCTTATTTAATAATTCCCTGAAACATCGGTTACCCTGTGTTTGGCTGATTTTAGAGAGTTTATTACCAAGGAAGTTTATTTTTAAATTTAACTGTCAAAATTTATCAGAGAATTTTACGTTTTTTCCGATTTGAAATTTTTGACCGATGAAACCCTTACGAAATCTGAACCCTAGCTGAGAAATCCAAATTCAATTTTCGATTTGTTTCGAAATCTCGAACAAACTAATCCTCCAACGATTATGATTCGATTGATTTTTCTTCCAATTATTACTTGCTAATATATGTTCCGCTAATCTACTCTCATTTCTGAGTAATTATCTCCAATAAATTTGTTTTTTCTTATTTATTCAAACTCCGCAATAAACACCCTTTTGCTCTCGCCACAAAACGACCTCGAAAGACCTCAAGCCGCCCTATACATTTCGAGCAAAAATGAAAACCGTGCAGAGTTGTTCCCGTACCCTAAATTTTATCGTATGTATCACTCAAGCAATTCACTAAGACAATCACTTAGCAACATCAGTGGGGATCGAACACGCGCTATATATATAGTAAGCTTTGAGATGGAGTTCGTTCGAAAAGGATATTAAATAAATCTTCCTGAACTTGAGACTGATTTATCTGACATCTTCCCAAATAAACTACAACGTTTATCTCCATCGATTAAGTTTCAGTAACAAATAGTCTTGCTCTATCGTGTACTTTAGAGAACGGCTTTGGATTAGAATCTCACGATATTATTTTCGTACTTGTGTATCATATGAAATCTCTACCCTGAGTCCAATTCGGTAACTGCATCATATCCCCCCAAATTTTGCAATTTTAAATTGGAACTATTAAAAAAATACTAGTTGAGTTTTTCAATTTCTATGGCTTTGCTCGCAGGTCCGAGGGTCCACTCAAAATAGCAAGATAAATAATGCCTCCTATTCTTTGGTCGTTCAAAACCTATGAAATGAAAACTCACCCAGTCTATAAAATTGTATGGATAATAGAACTACAGTTGGATCAAATATTTTTAAGGCATCTTAGTGGGGCGACTAAAACGAGAAGTCACTGTCGAGCCGTTAAACATTGTGGATTCTCATCACTGAACTTTCTAACTTAAATAGAGGAACTAATTATTTCCAGAAAATTGAAAGGAGTCATTTACTGACGACATTTTTTGTTCAAAACATTCAAATTTTTTTTAAACACCTGGTTCAGTATTGCGCACTTTTATTTTCCCACGCAATGCTCATCAACAATTCTGTTTAGGAACAAGCTCGCCCCCAAACATGCTTCAAAATAATTAGTTTCAACCTGATATGATTAATTTTACCGATGTAAACATGTTTATTAATAAACACGATAAACTGAGTTCTTGAATATAATATAACTTGATCTTGATTTATTCTAACTTCAAATCATAAGAATCTAGTGAAATCTTCAAATGTACAAAGAAAAATATATTTTTTTTTCAACGCCGATAAATTTCACATTAATTATTCCACCAAAAATTTCGGTATCTATATATTCTATTACAGTAATTTTCAAGCATCATTCCAAAATTACGGCAAAACGAAAAAATATTTCTGTGCTTGAAGTTTGTCATTATTTCAAAAATCCGTCTATTTTTGATTTTATTCCTTATATACATTATGTATAAATATATGTATTAAAACTATATTAGATGATATATATACAGTATGTAAAATAAAAGTAGGCTGCAAACAAAGCTAATCCTCTGGATTTGAAACCGTGCTCCGCCAATAGCAGTTTGAAAGCAACCACGCGTGTGATTTCTTTACTAAGGCATAGTTCTGAAATACACACCATTAGGAAAGCGCACGCCTACCTTCAGTAGCCAATGAGTAGCCCCACCACAAACTCAAACCTTCCGACAACAACGTCCTACACTTTCTCAAATCCTGACAAAATTTCAATTTGATACAATTTTACCAAACTCCTCTGACTAGGCTGCCACGATCAGAAACTTTTTTCCCCAGAACTTTTCAAAAATGTTAAGTCTATGTGTCAATTTTGCTGACTTAAAATATTTTTTTTTTGATTTTCAAAATTTTAACTCCCTGCGTATAAATGGTTTTTTTCAAATTAAAAAAAACAAGCCTTCATCTGTTCGTTCATATTTTTCAAATAATGCTCAACTATGCACGAGGCAATTTTTAAAAATAAATCTGCTGCACTATTGTGCTACACCCCTTTATAAGTTACCTTATAAAATTCCAATACAAATTTAGTCAGATAACTTGAAATGACTGTCTATCGATGGCGAATTTAAATTCTAAGGAATTTGAGATTATGAAACAGTGCTTTAAAATGACCTCTTAAGGAGTAATAACTTTGAAAGGTCAGAATTATTTCGGTGTCAAAAATATCAGAAAGCGTCAGCTCGGGCTCTATGGACGCAAATTAAATTCAAGGAATTTGAGATTTGAAAAGTGCTTTAAATGACCTCTTAAGGAGTAATTAGCTTTGAAAGGTCAGAATTATTTGAGGTGAAAAATATCAGAAACGTCAACTCGGGTCTATGACGCAAAATTAAATTCCAAGAATTTGAGATTATGAACAGTAACTCTAAATGACCTCTTAAGGAGTAATTGAACTTTGAAGGTCAGAATTATTTCGAGGTAAAAATATCAGAAAGCGTCAAGCTAGGCTCTATGGACGCGCAATTGAAGATTTTAATCCATTTCACGGCAGATGTTTTATGCAAACAGGTGATACTGTGCATTAAAAATTTGTAAAAGACTGATTTTGCAACTTTATTGTATTAATAATTAGTAACGGTTAATGGAAAACTTAAATTTAATAAATGACCTTCAAAAAAAAACTCCTTAAGAGGTCATTAAAAAGCATTATTTCATAATTTCAAATCACTTAAAATTTAATTTGCCGTCCATAGAACCCAAGCTTGACGCTTTTTGATATTTTTTACCTCGAAATAATTCTGATCTTTCAAAGCTAATGACTCCTTAAGAGGTTATTTTAGAGCACTGTTTCATAATCTCAAATTCCTTGGAATTTAATTTGCCGTTCATAGAGCCCGAGTTTGACGCTTTCTGATGTTTTTGCATCGAAATAATTCTGATCTTTCAAAGCTAATTACTCCTTAAGGGGTCATTTAAAAGCACTGTTTCATAATCTCAAATTTCTTGAAATTTAATTTTCCGTCCATAGAGCCCAAGCTTGACGCTTTCTGATATTTTTTACCTCGAAATAATTCTGACCTTTCAAAGCTAATTACTNGCCATCGATAGACAGTCATTTCAAGTTAATCTGACTAAATTTGTATGGAATTTTGTAAGGTAACTTATAAAGGGGTGTAGCACAGTAGTGCAGTCCGATTTTATGTTTCAAAAAGTTGCTCGGTGCATAGTTCAGCATTATTTGAAAATATGAACGAACAGATGAGAGGCTTTTTTTTTTTAAATTAACCATTTTTATAAAAACCATTTATACGCGAGGGAGTTAAAATTTTGAAAATCTAAAAAAAATATTTTAAGTNAGCAAAATTGACACATAGACTTAACTTTTTGAAAAGTTCTGGGGAAAAAAGTTTCTGATCGTGGCCAGCCAGGACTCCTGATGATGCCGAAAATGGCGAAATATCGACTTTAAATAAATCACAAATTTATTTGTGATTTTAATTATTTTGACAATCTCAAAAAAAACGAATTAAATTACTAGAAAAAACACTACATTTACAACACAGGGCCCAAATCTTAAGCAAATTGTAAAAATAGATATAGCAAATCTTGTGAAGAGGACACACCAAACTTAAAATATAACTGACAGGAAAATTGTTTCTTAAAGCTAATAAAACAGATATTCATCGTTCAAACGCGTTTTATAAAAATTGTGAAAGTATCATATTTGTAAGTTACTGAAAAGCATGAACACAGATGTTTGAATACAAAAATCAAGAGATATACTGCTTATTTGGCCGTACAAACATAATAACATGTACAAAAGCATGTGAAACAAAAGCAAGGTACCTCATTTTTTTTGGCGTCCCGCCAAGTTAACAGTTAATTTCTAGATTTTTATTACAAAAATTTTGTGTACTCCCCACTCGGGGCCCACCGCTAATAGCGTTAGTTGAATACGCGTCTCTGATTGGCTGTGCTTTTGTTTTCCTTACAAAATGATAAGAGACGATGAGTAATAGCTTGCGCAGGGGGTTGCGGTTCACCGAGTTGACCGTATCATTAAACGAGCACGTAACGTAACGTGCTGCACTTTAATTATTAAACAAAAACTAGCCTAAGTAAAAGAGCACTATTTCGAACCAAAATTGTATATTCATCATCATTATTCTTCGCGGATCGTATTGAAAAATTCAAATGATTTTGAAATGTGTTTTCCAAGTTTTCAAATGTCAGAATTGTCTGTGTCGTTGAATTCAACTCAATATCATTGACGTCAAATACAAATCCATAAGTTTCAAGTAAGTTTTCGGCCGGACCATCCACACGATACTGATTTAAAATTTCGTCCCCAGGATTTATATCTCTAGAATAAAGTGGGAAATACGATTTTTTCGCAATTCTTAAAAAAGTATTTTCTCGGTATTTGATTCATATTTCAATTAAAAACTATATAGATTGCAGATCCACAGAGAACAGATCCTAAATATTTGAAAAATGCTAAGTTAAAGAATTTGATTGGTGGATTCTTTCTTCTTGATTCTGCAATCCAGTGTTTTTAATTAAGTGCTAGTATCCCGCGTTGTTTGTATCATTCAAATATTCAGGATCTGTCCTTTAGGGGTCTGTTATCTTTTGATATTTTTCAATAGTGTGAAATTATATTCAATTTAATGATTCAGTCAATTGATTAGTAACAATTGAATAGATATTGTCTGTTTGATCAGTACTTTTCTTTTAAGATACCACTCCTGCTGTTTTCGAGTAAACATGTTCGAAGTTATAAAATATTATTCCGGGGTTGGGTTTAACATTTTGTTCAGACTCACTATCGCCCTCACATCCTGGGGTATAAGGCGAAAAGCGAGTACCCATCTTTGTCCGCTTCTGGCACAAAAAATCACTTCAACTAATCTAGGTGATTAAAAATTGTTCAGTCGAGCCTATGGACCAAGCATCATCAACAGTGGTATAAGGGGATATAATTGCTAACGTTTTCGATTTTTTCATTCTCAACCACTTTTCATAACAAAGAAAATCTTGTACAGAAGTCTACAAAAAAAATTGAACATGAATTTTTTCTGTTTTTCAAATAAATTGAGGGGAAATTGGGCATAATTAACTAAGAATAAGACAAGCTAATTTAAAAATAGTTCGAAGATACAATTTTTTCTTGTTTGCTCTAATTTGGCCGATTTTTCGCTTTAAAAAGGCTACGACATACATGTTGTTACAGTCGTTACAAAAATTTGAGCATTTTTTGGTCAAACCGAGTGAACCAAATTTTTATTATTGTATAAACTTTTTTTGGGATTTCACACTTCACTTGAAGCTATCAAATCATATGTCAAAATCTTCTCCAAATTGTTTTTAACATGAATTTTTGTTCGGAAAAAAGTATTCCTTCTTTTTCCATGATTCAATAAATCGTAAACAGGTAGTATGCAGACATTAGATTTTCCGTCGAATTCTCCAATATTTGCAACTCTTGAAACTGCATTGTAAAATGCGAAATTAAAACTTTCTTTGGTAAGTTTTGGGACCGTTCTGATCTTGGCAGGCCAGCTGGATTGTAAGATTGCAAACATTTTGTCATTAGTTTTGTTGAGCAGTTTTAGTCTTTCCCTAAAATTGTGTGGTAAAAGCGAAAGCATGTTTGAAGGCCAGAACTGGGGAAAATTTGAGGAGATATCCAGCAAACTTGGTAAGCTTTTCCTTGATACGGTTGAAAAACTAATTAAATTTTTTTGATAAGGCAATCAACCCGAATCGGTTACCCGATACAATTTGTACGGAGAGTCTATTGATCCGATGCAAAATTTTCTCGAATATGTCAGATACCAACATTTAACAGATCGTATCTGTTGGAATAATATCATCATATAAATTTTATTGATTTGAAAACAAATATTCGATGCGATTTTTGCAATACAGGAGGGAGCCCTTAAAAATTGGCGATATTGAGCATTTTAAGCAATATGGATTACCGGACCTCAGAGTACACATCCTTAATATTTGAATGATACAAACAACGCAAGATATTACCACCCAATCAAAACCCTTGATTGCGGAATAGACCGATTCCATTAGTCAGGTTGAGAAATGATCAACCAATCAAATGCTCAGATTTCGCATTTTTCAAATATTTAGGATTTGTACTCTGAGGTCCGGTAATCCATATAGGCACGTGTGGCCGTTTAAAATGACTTCATAATTGGAAACTGGTATTCCACAATGATATAAACATTTTTTATTGGTGAATATGAATCGCCAGAAACGATGCATGACATTAAAATTATCGGAAATGTCTTAATCGAATTTAAGAAATTTCAATTATTTTTAAGCAAAAATATAAAACCTAATTATCCAATTTGACGCTGATTTGTGCAGAATTTCGAGCAGCTGTCAGCAGATTTTTTGATCCATGAACTCTCAGCTTCAATTTGGTGGTACTTTTGTTTCGATCAGACGAACGTTTTTCACGAACTTTTCATTTCCGGTTCACTTAAAATCAAATTTCTAGAATAATAATCAAAATTTGAGAATGATCATATTGACGACATTATATTAATACCCCAAACGAAAAAAAAGGTTTTNAAGATAGAGTTTGAAATCGAAAAATTGTAAAAATCGGCGTTAAAGTGAGATTCTAGAAAGAACGAGATCAAAATTCGAACAAACCAGAACGATCTTATTGTTGTACTCATTTATCCTGTACTGTGTGTGAATTTTCAGAGTCTTTGTATGTGGGGTCTTCAAGAAGATAGATTAAAAAACATCGTTTAGTGTTCTAGAATAGACTCACCACCTGGTGGTGTGATGTAACAATGTTGAGTTTGAGATGTGTGATCGTCAGAGGAAAGATGGATCTACAAACGAGTATCCTCAGTTTTTAACAACTACCTAGAATTATTCTGAGGCGGGATTGAAAGGTACCAGATTACGAAGCCCATCTCCTTAAAATAGGTTAAAATGAAGCAACGTAGATTACGTACTCCACCTAACGCAATCAAATAAAATTCTATGAAAGTAGATTTGGGAAATTGAATTTTGAGGTTTGACGTCATTTATGACGCAATTAATATATTTTGTAAAAAAAACGTCAAACGCCCACTCAATTTCGGCGATATGGGCATTGTCAGAAATTCAACCAAAAATTGTGAGATATTTTTTTCGGCGATATTTGGCCGGTGACATATAAGGGCCTCCTTATGTAGTTAATCCTTCAACCGTTCACTGTAAACGCTTTCTGTATCCAACATAAGATGAAGAATCAAATCTAGCTTATCTGTTTCGCCAACCAAATTTGTCAATTTTGCACGCAGGAAAAATATCATCGGATCTATTTCCTGAATCAAGAGTAGAAATTTGCTGCTGCATTTATTTTGATTTGGAGCTTGAAAGTAAGATTATGGTGAATCTGAACTTTATATTTCAATTTTAGTTTCAACTTGTCAATACATTCTCAACTTCGTTAAAAAACTTATCCTTAGCATTTTATAAACAATTACAAATCGGTTGGCTCAAAAAATGTATCAGTTTTCATGAGAAGTCGATTTCCATACATTTTAAACCGCAGAAACTGTTTTTTATGATTTCAACAAAAACAGTTGTAGATAAATCTGAAAATTTTTACCCTCCTGAACTGTTCTTTTGCAGATCATGCAATCTCTATTTCCATTCAAAATTCGTTCGCCTTCAGAAATAAATTCTGTTGCAAAAATTCCCCTGTACGATTTGACTTGTTTCAGCTCCATCTCGCGTCTAGATAATTTTGGTATTAAATGGAAACAATGTACTGCTAGGTAAGTTAATCTGAAACATGAAATATAGAATTTTCTGATAATAACATAGAAAATTTAATTTACACTGTTTTAAAAAAGTTACAACATAAGACTTATTTGGTTCACTACAGTCGGTCAAAATTGTGTTTAAAACTCCCTGTGGAATTTAATCTTACTTTTCTAAGATTTATATTTGATTCAGAATTAATTTTTGCCAATTTTAACATATCCAGGATACATAAGTGTGAAACAGTCAGTATTCTAAGGAATTACTTGAATGTATAATTTTACTGTTTGAATTTTTTTATCTGTTGGTTCAGTATTATAAATCTAAAAATGTAAAAATTTTATGCGCTGTCCAATTATTTTTTAAGATTATTATCCGACCTTGTTAGTCATAAAACATGATTTTGAAAAGTACTCATTTCTCAGATCTTCTAGAACATCTCCAGACACCAAAGTGAAGAACCTTACAATTAAATATATCATGATCATATTATCATTTCAACGCCATTCAAAAGCGCTCAAAATATTAATTCTGTTTAATCTATTTTATAAAATGCTTATTTTTTAATTTTGAATACTTTATATAAACAAGCTAAAGGCCATCTTTCAAAATAAAATGCAGCACGAAATATGCGCCATAGATGCAAAATCGTTTTTCTGTTTTTAAGTCGGGTAGAACCGCAATTGAAGATGGTCCTGCCGCCCGTACGGTCCTGTGGGATCGGATCATAAATTGCCAATTATATAGTTTTTCATTCAGAAACTTACCCAATTTAGCCCTCGATATCAAAGTTCAGGCAAATATCTCGCTAATGGATCGTTTTTTTTCAGTTATGATTATAAGTGCATCTGATTTTACTTTAAAAATAAGCGGAAAATAAGGAATTTGAAAAGTCAAAAATGAGTATCAATTTTGCTGACCCATCTTGTAGAGAATTTTTTCTGATCATTTCAAGTACAAGAATTTTTTGACTCATCAAAATTGAAAAAA
>SCLH01002031.1:84844-143495 GCA_004367855.1 Oikopleura vanhoeffeni | reverse complement strand
TAAAGCAAGCTAGGAAAAGAGTAATGAAGAATGCTGTTTTTTACAAGTGAAAACTTTTTCACGTCTGACTGTGATACCAACCCTATTTGTGGAAGCAAACAAATTTATCCAAAATTGACAATACAAAATACAATGCAGTTCCCTCAAATTAAAGAACCCAATGTCAATCAATCGTTGCTTCAAATGACCACTGATTGGTTGATCTTTTTACTGCACATTGATGCTTGATCATTTCCAGAAACGTGTTCCCTGCAAGTTTCTAGCCATTTTGATATAAAAAATGTAAAAAACAATTAATTTTTCAAAATTAAAATTCGGCATGCCTAGGTTGCGTGCAAAAATCACTAAAAAGCAAAAAATGGATAAGAATGGCCAATAAACAAGCAAAATGGTCTGCAGTGAAGCAAATTTAAATAATTGAAAATTTTGGAAATATTCATTTGTCGTGAAATTTTACGTTGATGACGAATATAAATTGTTTGAAAAAAATCTTAATTTTAGGCAAATTCTAATTTGTTTAGATTTCAACCAATCAGAATCGGTTTATAATACAAAAAAATTTTCTGAGACCCGAATTTACCTACCCCGCGAGTTTTGATACTCTAGGGGCAAATTTTGCTCAAAAAAATTCCCAGGGAATTGTACCTATGCCAGAATGAGAATCCTTAGTGATGGTAATTGGGTCGCTAGTAAATTTTATAAATCATAAAATGCATAAAACGTAAAAGGGAAAAAATTCGTAAAATGAATAAAATTTATGTGTAATGAATAAATTTGGAAAATATTAAAAAAATGTAAAATGAATGAAATCTTTAAGCACCAAGTGAAATATATGAAACGTAAAATCTATAATACATAAAATGTATAAGATTTTTAGAGTCAAATTACTTCATAACAAGCCCTTTTAAATATTTTTGGTGTTTTTTTAATTCGGAGAAGAATTTCTGGACTTCAATTTTTTTTCGCATTAAAAAAATATCTAAAAGAGCTTGTTATAAAGTAATTTGACGCTAAAAATCTTATACATTTTATCTTGTACATTTTATGTTTTATAGATTTAACGTTTTATGCATACCTAGTGCTAAAAGATTTCATTCATTTTACATTTTTTAAATATTTTTGGTGTTTTTTTAATTCGAAGAAGAATTTCTGGACTTCAATTTTTTTTCGCATTAAAAAAATATTTAAAAGAGCTTGTTATGAAGTAATTTGACGCTAAAAATCTCATACATTTTATCTTATACATTTTATGTTTTATAGATTTAACGTTTTATGCATACCTAGTGCTAAAAGATTTCATTCATTTTACATTTTTTAAATATTTTTCAAATTTATTTATTTCACATAAATTTTATTTATTTTACGAATTTTATTCCTTTTACGTTTTATACATTTTATGATTTATGAATTTTACTAGCGATCCAATTTCCATCACTAAGGATTCTCATTCTGGCATAGGGTCTCATTCTGTTTTAGTACAATGATACTCAGCGGTGAGCTTTCCAGGAACAAATGGCAATTGAACTTCAAATTGAAAATTTAAGCATTTGTTCAAACTAGCTCACGTTTGTATTGTAAGTAATTCGAAAATATTCTGATCAAACTTTTTTTATTATTTCCATAACCTGTCATTTTCCAGTACAAAAATCAGAATTTCTGACTTGACCTTAAATATTGTTGCAATTTTTATCTGTGGCAAGAAAAAAGGCTCATAACTAGCGTCAGAACCGTAGACCTCAGAATTGGATGAAAGTCGGTCGCCAGGGTTATTTTTGGAGAAAATTCTGTCAAAAAAAATTTGAAAATTTTTGAAAAGTTTTTTCCAAAATANAAGTGACCTCAAATGGATATCAAACAAAAGCTGACAACATTTTAAGACTTTTGGCTGGAAAATAAAATTGCAAAAAATATCACTTGGTGTGATTTTACATGATTTCAAAATTTAAGTTTTTTATGATTAGTCACCATTTCGTCATTAAAACCTGAAATTGAGTTTTTCGGGTGCTTCTTTATAAAAAAGGTTCACTTAACCTGTATGCCAAGTTTCAAGACATTTTGACTCCTTAAAGTAGCGTCAGCACCGTCGACCT
Organism: Oikopleura vanhoeffeni; assembly: GCA_004367855.1. Taxonomy (NCBI): domain Eukaryota; kingdom Metazoa; phylum Chordata; class Appendicularia; order Copelata; family Oikopleuridae; genus Oikopleura; species Oikopleura vanhoeffeni. The sequence continues at coordinate 141,405 of SCLH01002031.1, read as the reverse complement.
TAAATTTTTCTAGAATTTTGGTGGAATACGTAAAAAGGGTAAACTTAATGTCCTAGAATAAGGTAGGCGCAGCAAAATAAAAATGTGGTAGACAAGCCATAATTTTTGTGGGAGATAAAGGTTGAAAAGTGATCTCAGAAAAAATGAAATTTTTTTTAAAAATTCACCTTGAAGGTTTTTAAAATTTAAAAGCCATTTTAAAAAATGTACAAAAATGATGTATCGTCGAGTTTTGATTTGCAACATGGTTAGTTTCCATGGTTAAGTGGTTATTGCCCTCGGTTACCATTCTCCTGGTCATGGGTTCGAATCCCATATTGCACTTCATTTTTTCTAAGGTATTTAAACTTTTGGGTAGCGTATCCGCCGTGGAACTTGGGCCAAATTTTGTGTGGGCGCTCAGCACCAATTTTTTTTGCCTAGGGTAAATCGACCCAAAGATTTCAAAAATCTTGTTGAAACTTTCCAAAAATTATCATAGGCTGTCCTAGGCTTCCTGAAATTCGTAATTTGAGAATATGGATTACCCGCCCTCAGAGTACAAATCCTAAATATTTGAATAATACAAACAACGAAAGATATTAGCACCCAATCAAAACCCTTGATTGCGGAATAGGCCGATTTCATTGGTGATCCATATATTAAAAATAATCAAAATTCTTCACAAAATCGTNTTGCGATAAATATTCAAAAATCTGGCTCCGACACGCGAACTCCCGATTTTCTCTTGATATCGAAAGTTTCACTTGTTCTCAACGCCCGGAAATGACTAAAGAATAGTTGAAGCTATACCTGGCTGCTGCGCAATCTGTGCTTTCCGCCAAATTACAGTGAAAAACATAACATGTTAATTAAATTACTTTTTCAGGTCGCATGTTTGTTTTCTAGAGAATGTGTCGTAATTTCTACTTTCAGGCTCAAATAGTTTGAGTCCACGTTTGAGGCAGGATTATTATTAAGTATATTTTACAAATCGAATAAGAAACTATTGAGAGAATTCCAAAATAAACAAGTAGAACTTTGCTGTTAAATCGCACTGCCCATCAATATTTGAAATATTCGAAAGTTTTTAAGGTTGTATCACTGATACAGTATCAGTACCAAATTGATTTACTCGATAAAAATGCCCAAACAAGACTTACTGAAACCTACGAAAAAACCTAACTGTGTTTTAATAATCATTTCGTTCAGAATTTCGCTGCTTTTGTTAACTTGCAACTTTTCGGTACATTACTGCTGAAAAAATTTGGTATTACTTTTTGAGTTCCATTTGATTAAGTAGATACCAATCATTAACGACCCTTGAGGTCTACTTTCTCATAGCGTAGGAAACGATAGACAAAATATGTACATACGGTAGCTAGCAATCTTATATGCTCTTTTGGTGACGATGTATGCCATATTAATTATGCATTACCGACCTCAGAGTACAAATCTTAATATTTGAATGATACAAACAACGCAATAATAGCACCCAATCAAACCCTTGATTGTGGATAGGCCGATTTCATTGGTCAGGTTGAGAAAGGATCAACCAATCAAATGCTCAGATTTTGAATTTTTCAAATATTTTAGGATTTTGTACTCTGAGGGCGGGTGATCCATATATTAAAATAATCAAAATTCTTCACAAAATCGTATTAGGGTAAATTGACCCGAAGTAATCAGAAATATAGTTGAAATTTTCAACAAATTATTCATAGGCTGTCCATGCTTCCTCAGAGAGCTGAAATTCGAAATTTGAAAATAATTTTAAAAATAAACAAAATACTCACAAACTTGTTTTAAATTGACCCCTTGTATGGTAATCGACCCCAAGAAATTCAACATTAAGAAAAAAATATTCTAAATGATCATAGGCGTCCTCGCTTGCCAGGAAATTCGAAATTTGAGAATATTTTAAAAATTAACAAAATTCTTCACAAAATCGTATTTAGGGTAAATTGACCCCAAGAAATTCAAAAATGAAGTCAAAAAATTAAAAAAAATGATCAAAGGCTGTCCTAGGCTTCCTCAGAGAGCTGAAATTCGAAATATGAAAAAAATTTAAAGATAAACAAAATTACTAACAAACTCGTATTTAAGGGTATCCCTGCTCCTAATTTGACATATTGTCGATAAAATATTAGCCGAACAGGGCCTCGAGGATATAATTCAGATTAGCCAGTTTGTAAAACTAGCCTTCAGCTTGCGTCAAAACTTTTGCATATGCTTACACTCCCAGACACATAAGCGAGACAGGGACACCTAAGCCAAGACGGAAAAACTATCTCCTCTCAGGTTTTATTTTGAAATAAACCTAAATTGTAAGATAACCTGCAGAATTACTATTCAAAACCTTACAGCGGCGTTTTTGTGATAAGTGCGATATTTTTACTAGAACATGCACAAAATCAACGTTTTTTGGAAATAACGCCTCGAAAAATCTTTCTCCTCCCAGGTTAAAATTGCAAATAAGCTCAAAATCCAAAAAAGGCAAAACTTTCGAAAAATTAGTTTGTTGTCATTTGGATTATTTTATGCGTTCAAAACATAAATAATTGATTTGATGCATTTGAATGACTAAACAACTGCAGAAAATGTATAATGAGATTTTATGTTCAATATATAATTTCGTTGAAAAATAAGCCCAAAATTTTAAGGACGATATTATATTTTTATTACATTTTGTTGGAAATAAGGCCGATAAAGGGGAATATTATATTTTTAACTTAATTTTGTTCTAAGATGAGCCTCAAATTGGCCGAAGGCCGATTAAGGGCGATATTACATTTTTATTTATTTTATTGATAATAACCTCAAAATCGACGAAGGCAGATAAAAGGGGATAATATATTTGCATTTTATTTTGTTGAAAAATAAGTCCCAAATAGGCCGAATGCCGAAACAGGGGGATTTTGTATTTGTATTTTATTTTGTTGAAAAATAAGCCCCAAATCGGCCGAAGGCCGATAAAGGGGGATATCATATTTTTATTTAATTTTGTTGAAAATGAGGCCTAAATCGGCCGAAGGCCGATAAAGGGGAAATTATATTTTCAATTTTATTTTGTTGAAAATTGGGCCCCAAATCAGCCGAAAGCCGATAAAGAGGTATATTTTATTTATAATTTAATTTTGTTGAAAAATGAGGCCCAAATCGGACGAAGGCCGATAAAGGGGGATATTATACTTTTAATTTTATTTTGTTGAAAAATGAGCCCCAAATCGGCCGAAGGCCGATAANTCCAAATATTTTTTTAAGATGTTATTCACCCTACTGCTTTAAACACACTTTCTAGAATCTGAATTTCAATGAACTTGGTAAAACTTTATTATCACTTTATTATCTTGAAAATGAATTAGAATAAATTCGAAACTAGTTGACAAAAAACAAAAATATTGGATAATATATTTGTATTTAATTTTGTTGAAAAATTAGTCCCAAATAGGCCGGATGCCGAAACAGGAGGATTTTATATTTGTATTTAATTTTGTTGAAAAATAAGCCCCAAATCGGCCGAAGGCCGATAAAGGGGGATATTATATTTTTATTTAATTTTGTTGAAAAATGAGGCCCAAATTGGCCGAAGGCCGATAAAGGTGGATATCATATTTTTAATTTTTTTTGTTGAAAAATGAGCCCCAAATAAACCGTGGGGCGATAAAGAGGTATATTATATTTAAAATTTCATTTTGTTGAAAAATGAGCCCCAAATCGGCCGAAGGCCGATAAAAGGGTATTTTATGTTTAAATTTTTTTTAAATATGAGCCCCGAATCGGCCGATAAAGAGGAATATTATAATTTTATTTTGTTGAAAAATAAGCCTCAAATTGGCCCAAGGCCGATAAAGTGGGATATTATATTTTTATTTAATTTTGATGAAAAATGTGCCTCAAATCGGCCAAAGGCCGATAAAAGGGGGTTTTATGTTTTCAATTTGGTAAAAAATGAGCCCCAAATCCGCCGGAGGCCGATAAAGGAGGGTTTTATATTTCATAATTTTGTTTAAACATAAGTTACAAATCGGCCAAAGGCCGATAAAAAGGGATATAACATTTTTATTTTTTTTAAAGTTAGCTCAAAATCGGCCGAAGGCCGATATAGGGGTTTTTTATATTTTATTTTAATTTTGTTGAAAAATAAGGTCCAAATCGGCCGAAGGCCGATTAAGGGGGTACCTCTCATGAAATGAGGCTGAACCCACAAATTTTTTGATTTTATTTCGAATATTTTTTTTTGAAAATATGGACAATATGAAGATGAATGGTAGTTTTTTTATCTCCATTCTTAGCCAGGAACCTTCTTTTACATCATTTTGAAAATATCTTGTCTTGATTTTAAGCATTTTTATCAAAAATTATGGATTTTCAGGAATTAGAAGTACTGTTTTGGAAAAGAAATAAAATATCGAAATTCAAGTTTTGATAGTAACAGTCCTCCGCAAGGTCATCAGCTGTTCATTAATATATGTTTTAATATTCTGATTTAAAAATCCAGGAAGAAATAGGCTTTTCCGCGAGCGTCTTAAAATCAGTTTAAAAAATTGTTTTTTGCGTTTTCTAGACCGAATTAATTTCGAATTTTTCATAACGAGAGTAACAGACCTGCGTGTGGTTCATAAAATCGAAAAATAATTTTTTTAGCGCCAAAACTCACGAAGAAATAGGCTTTTTGCTACAAAAAATGACTCTACTTTGACGCTTGTTCCTGATTGGTCGAGCAATCAGTGATACTCAATTATTGTTCGGGATATGAGATTTAGGTTCAATTAATCAACCAGGTTTAACAATAAGGTATCAAAATGCATAGTTTTACAGATATTTGCCATTAAAAACCAAGAAAACAGCATTTCTCACGACGGGTACCCCTTCAGGGGGTTCGCAACGGCATGAAAGTTGTTTTCGAATGTATTTCAACAAAATTCGGTGGGAGCTACAAAGTTTTAATTAGTATGGCTAGAACGATCGAAACCTCGGCTGCAAGTCATATGTTCTTGAAATTTTTACTAAATGGCAGTTTACCAGAAAACCGATGGAAAAACCGGTATCTTCCAATCTAGAAAAATTTTCAGCGCCTTCAAAGACCCCGAAGAAAATTTGAAAATTCTTGAGATTATGTAAAGCTGCAGTAGCGAACTAATGTGAGGCCGAAATTTTATTTTTTCGAACTCTAAAAATTTCTCGAAATCTAAGATTTTGACATAAACTTTTATTTTTTTTTGTATTTCTATAACTCGAACAAATCATGTTAGTAAACTGGATAAGAAGGCAAATTTTTTTAAAAATGATTTTAACTTCATTCTAGTGGCGCGAAACTTCAAAATGTTGGAAATAAGCGACAAAGGTTGATTTTTGGTTGTTTATAAAGTAAATAAGTTTCTGTTTTTGTCAATTATTTTGAGTCGTTTCATGCTTTTTGGAACCCCTAGAAGAAGTTCCATGTTTGAAATACATTTTTAATTAAATATGGGCCTTAAATGTGCCGGAGGCCGATTGAAGGGGTTTTAAATTTTTATCCATTTTTTTCAAAAATAAAACTTAATGTTTTATTTCAAATTTTGAAAAGTTTCCTGAAAATTTGGAACTCATTTTTTAAACAAATTGAGGGCCGATTGAAGGTTTTTTCCAAAAAAATGAAATAAAAAATAGAAAATCCTTTTTTATTAGCCTTCGGCTGATTCGAGGCTCATTTCTCATAAAAAATTAATAACAAACAAAAAATCCTCTATTTATCGGCCTTCGGCCGATTTGGGGCTCATTTTTCAAACAAATTTCAATTTTCAAACATAAAATCCCGCTCTTTATCGGCCTTCGGCCGATTTGGGGCTTATTTTTTGACAAATTAAATAAAACATAAAATTCCTCTTTAATCGGCTTTCGGCCGATTTGGGGCCTCATTCCTTTAAACAAAATGAAATTCATAAATATAATATCAAGCTCTTTAATCGCCTTCGGCCGATCTAGGGGGCCATATTTTTTCAACATACTAAAATTAAAAATATAATATCCCCCTTAATCGGCCTTCTGCTGATTTGGGGCTCATTTTCAAAAATAATTAATACTAAACATAAAATCCCCTTTTATCGACTAACGGCCGAGTTTTGGGGCTCATTTTTTCAACAAAATTAAATTGAAAATAACTAACCCCTTTTATCGGCCTTCGGCCGATTCTGGAGCTCATTTTTCAACATAATTAAAAAAATAAACATAAAATCCTCTTTTATCGGCCTACGGCCGGATTTGGGGCTTATTTTTCAACAAAAATTAAGATAAAATATAGAAATCCCCTTTATCGGGCCTTCGGCCGATTTGAGGCTTATTTCCAACATAATTAAATAAATAGAGACGATCTAAATATCCTTTTTTAATGACCTAAACGGCCGATTGGGGCTCATTTTTCAAACAAAATTAAAGTTGAAAATATAAATTACCCCCTTTATCAGCCTTCGGCCGATTTGAGGGCTCATTTTTCAACATAATTAAATAAACAGTGGGTGAGACCAATGGGCAACAGTGACGCATGGGCAAACAGTGAAGACCAAAATGGGCAACACTTTTTTTCGCATAAAAGATTTGATTTTTTCCAGACTATGAGACCAATGGGCAACACTCTGAAATTTTTGGTAATTTTCTACGGCAATTTTTTTCGATTTACCCAAATTTTGATAAATTTATGATAAATTACAGCATGGGTCCGGCGAATAGGTGAAAGTTTTTCTCTGCAAAACCTTGACTATCCGCCGGACATTTTCACACCTATTCGTGCGAAATTTCACCCTACTCCGCCGGACGTCTGGGGAAGATACGCTCTGATGGTCAATAAAACAAGAAACTTGAATTTATAATTTAGAAAAACGACGCAGAAACTGCAGCTTCGTTCTGAATGGATCACGTTTTTAGGAAACATAATTTTCATGAATCTGCTCGTAATTTTCATTTTTGTCCTGAAGGTCTCTGAGTAAATTTTTATTGTATTTTAAAATGATTTTGGTAAATTGCGTAAGTTAGGTTTCTGTTTCGGAAAACACTGTAAGATTAGAGACAAAAATTGCAGTTATTTCTGAGGAGCCACTGTTTTAAAGAAAATGTAATTCTTTAATCTTCTCTTTAATTTAATTTTTTGTTCTGAACGTCCTCTCATTTTCTCCCAAATGAATTGGCGTTAGGGTTGTAAGGGCCAATTTTAACTGTCAGTTTCTATAGGGCTAATAAAGTCAAAATGTAATTTAAAATAATAATAAAAGTTTTGAGTCATCCTTCCATCTCGGGGACTGAAGAACAATAAAAGTGGCTAGCACTTTACTTTTCCCGTAATAAAGCGCTCAAAGTTGAGCCCATAAACCGTGGCTTTCTGACTGAGAAGGGTTAAATAACAATTTTATTAAAAATGAATTTCTTATAATTTCTAACAGACAAAGAGTACCACTCAAAAAAAAACGTCACTTATCGCCTCATAGAGAATTAGAGTGCTAGAAATACGCCAGAAAAATCCCTAAAGCCTACGGGGCCGTTATTATCAAATTATTTTATGAGGCAAACTCAGCGATGTTTGGTTGTCATTCACTTTATTATAGCAGAGAATATTTTCCAGAAAGATGCTCTCAACTTTGGATTTTCGAACAAAAGAATAAAATACAAGTAGTTATCGTGAAAAATGGCCTTTGAAATTTAATTGATCAGAAATTATTTGAACAAATATTTTTGTGCAGATTTTTAAGACAAATCAACTGTATAGATTAAATAAAATTAAAATGGTAAAACTACAAGATTATTTAAATTGTTCTTTTATTTATACAATACTCAAATATGCCTATTTTTTGGGCTTTTTCCGAAAACGCCTATGTTTTGCCTGAAGAAGTTTTGAAAAAACCCTATCTTTTGCCCTTTCAACCTATCCCGCCGGACGTCAGGGAGAAAAAGTTTTTATTTTCAAATGCGTGGGCGATTGCGGAGGCTTACGTAGGTTTTTTGCGTGGGTTCACCTATCCGCCGGACCCTGGTGTAATATATTGTGAAATTCACAAATAATAATTGTTTAATTTTATAATCCTAGAACAAACTATCGAAAAACTGTGTTTAAGTTTTCAAGAAAATACAATGTATTCAAATAAAAAAAATCGGACTAGTGAGCACCAATGGGCAACAGTGAGACAATGGGCAACAGCTTTTTTCGAAAAAAGCTCGTGTGTTGCCCATGGTCTCAACCCAACTGTAATAAACATACAGCGTGAGTCTTTTCGATTTCTCCGTTTTTTTACCCAGGCGGGTAGACAGCCAAATTGCCTTACTTTGCTTAAGATTTTGGCTGTCTAGCCGCCTGGGTAAAAAACGGAGAAATTGGAAGACTCACCCTGTAAAATTTATTTTATCGGCCTACTATTGATGCTTAGCGCCCACGCAAATGTGGCCCAATTTCACGGCGACTACGCTGGAATCAGACTTTCATGTTATCTTGAATAATTGATATAATCGACAATTTTTTTTGAAAAATAGTGAAAATTTTGTTTGAAATGAGAGTAGGTTTCTAGAAATTATTAAAGCACTAATTTGTCGATTGTTTTTCAGAATTAAGAAAATTGAAAACACGAAGTTAACAATAAAACAAATTATTCAATTTATGGTCAATTTTAATTATAATACAACGATTTCTTCAAATTTTTTACGCACAGAAGGTGATTGACATGTATTATTTCTGATTTATTTTCATCAAAAATTAAAAAAAAATTTAAATTTTGAAAAAAAATTATTCCTATTAAAATTCAAAGTTTCGAACATTTTGACAATTGATTTCACACGTACACTATCTCTGTATATCGCCCGAGATATTCAGTTGATAAGTTTGCAATTTTATCACTCCTCTCCCTGCAGCGAGTTACTGACTTTGATAATTGATAAAAAATTGACAAAAAACCTTAGTTTTTCAGCTCATAACGCTCAGCCTCCAGTGTAAAACTAGTCAAAATACTCTGAACCTAGCACACAGGTTAATGATCCCTAAGCTATGAATAATCAGTCAAAACATTTTTTCCGTTCTCAACTTTCGGTTTCAGTAATGTAATAGTGACTCCTCATGAAAAACTCGAGTTTTGATATTATGTAAAATCACACAAGGAGTAATTTTGAAAATTTATTTTCAGCCAAAAGTCTTAAAATGTTGTCAGCTTTCGTTTGATATCCATTAATCCATTTTCCATACCTCCTCTAGTATCTTTTTTGTAACAACGCTCTCTACTCCGTGAAAGAGAATTTTTGAAGAAATTTTCGAGAACTTCCAAAGTCAGCTACCCCCTTAAATTATCAAAAAACTTTTTTTTTTATTTGCATTCATTTTTCAATCACAATTTAAATGATCTCTGAGAATTTCGAAATTTTAACTTCAAGGAGGACAAAGTTAAAAAACTCACTTTTTAACCTTTGAGCACCCACAACCCCCTAAAAATTATAAAAAAAATTTTCAAAAAATATTTTGGGCTTATTTGATATAAAACCCAAAAGTGCTCAAAAGGTTTTTTCTTAAATACTAAGTGGTAAGTGGTCGAAATCGACGGTGCTGACGCTACTTATCGGTGATAAGTTATCGCTCATACAAAAATTAAAAGTGCTAGAAATGGTTGTGATGCACTAATTATAGCAGAGAATATTTCCAGAATATCTGTCAACTTTTATTTTCAAACAAAATAAATAAATAGTTATCGTGGAAAAATGCCCTTTTAAATAATTGATGGGAAATTATTTTAACAAAATTGTGTGCAGATTTGTAAGACAAATCAACTGTACTAGATTATTTAAATTAAACGCTTAAACTACAAATTAGTTAAACAAAGTTTTTTTATTTTAAAAATACTCAAACATGCCTATCTTTTGGCTTCTCGAAAACGCCTATCTTTTGCCTGAGAAGTTTGAAAAAAAAAATCCTATCTTTTGCTTTCACCTATCCGCCGGACGCCAGGGAGAACCAATTTGAGGGAATTTTTTTGAAAAAAAAAGATTTAAAAATTGAGAAGGATAGAATTTTCGGAAATTTTTTTCGTGACATATCCCTTTATCACACTTTTGTAAATACCGGCCCAACTACTTAAAAACACACTATGTTTGCTAATCAGGCCGGATATTAACAAAAGTGTGATAACGGATATAGGCTATATCATATAGCTTAAGGTTTTTTACGCCATCCTTATAATTACAAGAAAAAAAAATGATAAATTAAACTCAAAAGTGGCTAACAAAGCCCAAAAAGTTGTTTTTTAATACTCAATTGTGACCACTAGTGTCCCCAAAATGTTTTTCGTGGTCGGAATCTTTTAAACTGATACCGTTTAACCCCAGAAATTTGAAGAATCCCTGCTGGCGGGTTTAGTTTTGAAGATAGCTCTCCTGGGTATGACCCTACGCATAGGCTATGCGCCTTCACTTATCCGCCGGACCCTGCTGTAATTCGGTTTTGAAAACGATTTATCCGATTAAGTTCTTAGAAAGCTCAAACTGAGCACAAATATCTAGTTAATAATAAAATGAAACAAATTGGTCTGGATCGGACTTTTTTTTCTTTTTTTCTGAGATTACTGAAATTGTGTTATTATCAGTTTTTGTTTAAAAATTGGAAACTGGAATGAGCTGATTCGGATCATTTTTTAATTTATGTCTCTCTACATATTTGTGCTCAGTTTGAGCTATCTAAGAACTTCATCGGATGAGTCGTTTTTAAAAGCCAAATTATATATTTTTTTTTTGCTAATTCACCTTCATCTATTAACCAAAGTGTGATAAAGAGATATGTCTTCAATATATTCTCAGGACAATCAGAGGATCTCAAATGCCAACTTAGGCCTAGAAAAAAATTCGAAAGCCTTTCGAAAAGCACCAAAAAACCTTTCCCCTAACATGTCCTTTACTATTATTTTGAGTAAACCTTTTAAATATTTTATAAAACGCAAAAACTTGTTTGACCGAATTTTTATCTTTATGTCTCAAGAAACCCCTTACAATTTATAAATTTTCTATAATTTAGCAAATATGCTATAAGAAAAATATTTTCATTTTGGGGGTGCTTCAAAGTTAAAAATATTCGCAGCTTGAATATCGACGACCACTCCCATGAACAATCAAATCCCTCAATTATTTTTAACTGTATTCTGTTTTCTGTACTTTTCAATAAGTTTTAATTTTCCCAAAAATTTTTCGAGAAATTTTTTTCTAAAATATTGGTCAACATTAGAATCATGGATAATTTTGATACTATAAAAAAACATAAAGAAATAATTTCAGTTTTTTATTGACTTCTAAAACATTGCACATAGATGAAAAAGCAGGGAAAATCCAGGAAAAATATTTCAGGAGATATCAAGACAGCTGTAAAAGCTACAGTGGAAATATTACGCTAGTTTAAAATTAGAAGAGCTCAACTCTTAATTTCAGTTATGAAATATTTTAAATATAATATTGAACTTTGACAAAATCCCTATATGATGACTAAAATGTGAAAAAAATCGGTGATAAAGCAAACTTTGCTTTCATTTTATGCTAAAAATATGATAAAATTTCTTTTAAGAAATCGATTTTTTATCTTAATTAATAACGAAGTAGCTAACCCTATTTGGCCAGAAGGTCATGCATATCATGCTATATCTCAGGGTGGGAACGACAAATTAAAAGTCGTTTCTTTACATTTATTTTCAAAACAAATTATGCGTGAAAGTTCTCGAAAAATTATAAACTACAAAATTTTAAAGAAAAATTAAGATTTAATTTTTTTGTTTCGAAACTTTTGAAGTATACATTTTGTGAGAATTTTAGATGAAAATTGGAGAAATTTTTCGAAAAATTGACACAAGTTTAAGCCATACTTCTGTTTGAGCTACATTAACTTTTTAGCAAAAATCTAAGAATTTGATAAACTTTCGGGAAAATGTGTGAAATTTTGCCGTATTTTATGTTTTTGCGTTTCCCACCCTAACCTAACTTATCTCCAGTTGATGGGATATTTGTTTTAGAAATTTCTTCGTACTTGGGGAGGTTGAAATCGTCCTGGCGAAGTTTTTCATATGACGGAGGTTTATCGTTTAATTCATGAACTAAAATTTAATTCAAATTAGCTGCATTCCAAAAATTTTGAACCAATTTTAGAAATCGGTCCACCGGCCGATTCACATAATATATGCAACCTTATCTTGAAAAGGTTAGACTTAAGGGGGGTATTGGTCGCTGGAATTGAATTTTCTCGATAAAAATTGAAGGGCTTTAAGGATACTAGTCAGATTAGCCATCTTGTACAACTTTCCTTTAACTTGTGGAATTAAAATCTCAAATTTGTTTTGTTTGCATACACTCCTTCACACATAAGCAACACAAGAGGACCTGAGCCAAAATGGTTTAACTATCTCCTCTTAGGTTTTATGTCGAAATTAGCTGAAATTTTAACTTAAGTTGCAAAAGTGGTAGGCCAAACTTAATCTCGAGCAGTTTCAAATTTCACTATATTTTCTCCAGAATATGAAAAAACCACGGTTTTCATCTCCTCTTACGTTGAGTTCAAAAATCATAAAATCAGACCACTAGCTCTTTTAGTTCAAAAGATACGACTTGCCTATAGAACCTATATACTCAAAATAAGCTTGTTTCAAATTTTATGCAAAAATTCAGAATGTTAAATTTTCTCAAATTTTTATTTCTTTATATAATTAAACAATCTACGTGAGATTTCAAAAATTCTAAAATCCAGTCAAAATAATTTTCAGTACAAAAGATATGGGCTGCCTATAGAACCCTCTTAAGGCGGTCGGTGCATTTTGACAGATTTGCACTTTTTCATTTTTTTTTTTGATGGGAAACTTTTTGCCACTTCAAAATTTTAAAATAAAAACATTTTCGAAAAAAAGTTGCTACTTTTGAGCTTACTACGTTTAATCTGATTTTCTTCAGATCGATCAATTTTACCTTATAAATCGTCTTTTGAAAAAACACTCAAAAAACGCGCGTTTGCTATCAAAGGTGTCTAAATTACATTGAAATTTATTTTTTATTAATTACAAGCCCTAAAAAACGGTCTTGACCACCAGCTAAAATTTATATAATTTAATTTTATACAATTTCTTCGTCAAAATCGAAAATTTAAATTTTTGAAAAAAGACGAAAAAACCGACATTTTAGCACATCGAAAGAATTATTTTTTTTTACGAGTTTAATTTATTTAATTTTACGTGGTAGTCGCGTCGGCTTACCAATTTAGCAAGTTTCGGTGTGATAAAATTGTTTTTAATTCTGGATAAAAAAGGGCTTTGATGGATTTCTGCCAAAACATAGTTTCGTTGCAAAATGTCATATGATTTTTCAAATAGCATATAAAAAATATGTGGTCACCTACGCGAAAAGTTAAAAGGCCATTTTGAAGAGTGTTTTTCGTTGATTTGCAACAAATAATAAAAAAAAGTAAACAAAAAATAAGGCATTTTCGTTATAATGTTCGGAACTTTTTTCAAAAATTTCTCATAATTTGTCGAATTCGAAAAGTTTAATTCGAACTCAAAATTTNTAATTCGAAAATTCTGTAATCACAAAAGTTGCCTGGATTATGAAAATTACTTTGATGGTATATTGAGAAGAATATATTAACCCAGTAAAAAGTTTTTCATCAAGAGCCCATATCCGTATCTGTTAAAATGCACCGACCCCCTTAATGGCAAAGTTCACTTATATAAAAATTTGATGAAAAACAAATTGTTCTTTATATTATCTTTGAATATTAAAAGGGACACATTTTTTCATCAGATTTTTTTTATTATTTTGTCAAAATTTCGTTTATCATCAAAATTTATTTTTCTGTCAAACAAAGCTGCTGGAACATAAATTTACGTTGTGTGGAAAGTTTTGAATAAATGATTACGAATCTGAGGAAAAAAGTTTCTAACGAACATTTACAACGTATGATTGTTTTTATAAAATTTTGACAAAAAAAAACTGACAAAAAAAATAATTCGAACGGAAAAATATTCTGATGATAAAATGTTTTCATTAAGTTATAAATAAAAAAATAACAAAGGTTTGACGAAAAAATATTTTCGATGAAAATTATTACGAAATATCTGTATTTTTACTACCTTCTTCCGCCATTTCTTCTCTGGTGAAAATTGGTTCAGATCGATTTAACTGTTTGAGTAAGCGCATTTCGAGCTGTCGACGGCGATAAAGCACTAAAACTTAATGATAACACATTTTGCTACTGTCTGTCGTTAATGGAATCTTGCACATACGGTCCAAGTCTTGGACTCCAAGATATCAGACTACGTCCATAATTATAAAATAAAAACACTAGATTAATTATAAATTATTATCTTATAATAAGATTCTTATTACAAATTTATGATCAAAAAAATACATTGAAAAACGTTATACAAGGTAGTAATGTAGTAACGTATGATTCATACGGTATGAACAACGTAGTAAGTTTATATTCAATGAACTTTAGCGATATGGATTAAGGGCTCTTAAGGGGGTGGTGACCACCCGGTGGTCATGTCTGATTTTCATGAAGACTTAAAGACAATCAGAGTGCACCAAATTGCTTCGGGATCTCTACAAAATGTATTTCTGATCAAATCCACAAAAAAAAAATTTCGAAAATTTCGCGTTTTTTCGATTTTTTTCAAAGTATTTTGTTTCATAATTTAGTCAAAAAATATTGTTTGTTAAGATTTGACCGCTCAAACTTCAAAATATCGGCTTGACGTAAGCCAATTTTTTGTTCAGTGTTTTACTGTCTTTCTTTTGAGCCTACTTGCGCCCTAATTTGGCCCTATTTTAAAATTTAATCTCGGAGGAGATAGATTTTTTAGCGAAAATCGTCAGTTTATTGGACCGCTAGAAAAATCCAGTCATCGAAATAAAAAAAACGTTTCCTGCAAATCTTAGTTTGCTTATTCACGTACAATTTCAACTTTTGAACAAATTTCGATATATGGTCTCGGAGAGATAGATTTTGAAATTTCGCGAAGTGACCTCCTGTTACGACTATGTGACGATTGGTGTAGTCATCAAAATTTCAGTTTGACCTTTGATTTCACAAGATTAAGGCTAGGTCTACAAATTGGCATATTAGGAATTATTGCTCAAGGTTCAGATTTTCCGGAAATAGCTCTGCAAAATTGCAAATCAGACATGACCACCCCCTTAACCGACAGATCGTGACAATTTGAAAGATACAAACCACGAGGGATCCTTGCACCAATCAAAACCCTGACTTTAAAAATAAGCCAATGAATTCCGCTATAATTTCGGCGACCAGCCAATCAAAGTCTCGCATTTTGAATCTTTCAAATAGTCAAGATCTGTCAGTTAAGGGCCCTTAATCCATATCCTTTATTCACTGATCCGACATCAAGATAGGATGACCAAACTGTTAACATGTCGGCTTTTGGAAACGACTAATCCGATTGAGTCCTTAGATGGTGCAAAATAACCACAAATATTAAGAAAAAAAATAAAACAGAACAAAAAATAGTTCGAATCAGAGCGTTTTTTCATTTGTTTTGAAAACGTACATATACATATTTGTACGAACTTCTGAACAAAAATCTGACCAATATAACGCTTACAATTACCTCCAACAAATGCGATGAGGAAAAGCAAAAGCATGGCCAACATTGTGTAGATTATTAATGGTGAGTGGTACGGGATACATGTTATAATCTGCTGATCTGTGAATTCACTCGGATCAGGTTTATACACATCCTTATTTTCTCAAATCAGGGTTGCCATTAAAATACAGCATGTCATATTTTTGCTCCTATTCTTAAATTTTGCAGAAGCTAATCTCCGCCAATCAAAACGTTCAAATCTGGCAAAGACCTACTTGTTGGCTAAATTTAAACCTTTTGATTGGCGGAGGTCAGTTTCTGCAGAAACTAAGAATGAGAGTTACAATGTGATATGATGTTTATCGATTACGAATCGTAATTTACGATGCCCAAGTTCAAAAAAAGTTTTTTTCTAGCGAGAGTTTTTCTACAAAACATAAATGAATCATGACTCATAAATGATTCATGAGGCATTCCATGGTTTGTGGAAAGTTATCATAAAAAAAGAAAAAATATTTTTTTGGACTCGGGCATCGTCATCGATCTATTTTCTTATTTTAAAAATTTGCAGGGGTAATTTTATCAATAATGGCTCAACATTTTTGTTTGTTCTCCACAGCCACATGCAGAAATGATAGTACATAATGGACCATTATTAATGGTACTAAAAGTTGTATAAAAAAATATGGCAACCCTAAGCTAAGCTGATTTCGTAAGTTTTGTCTTGTTTTGGTTGATGTGTGCTCTGAGCAATTTGAGTCAAATGAATGACCCGGAATCGATTTCCATCTGTAATGTGAGTTAAAACTACATCCTCGTCACTAAAAACACTAATGTCATATCGAAAATGATCCCTACTGGGCCTTTTACATCACGCATCATAACTTTGAGAAAGTGACCAATCACATAACTTGATTGTCGACTTAATTAAAGAATCCAGCGATTTCATTGGTCACTTCATTGGTCACTCAAAGTTATGACACTGGACAATATCGCATTAAGGGGGTTTTATCGAAATTTTCTAGATTTTATCCAAGTATTTTTTGGAAAAAAATACATAAACCTCGATTTTAATGAAAAATGCTAAAAATAAGTAAAAGTTATTAGCAGCTTTTTTATTTAGTTATGCACTGGATTTAATTGAGGGTACTTTCGGTAAAATAGAATGGAAATTATTTTCTAGAAACTTCGAAAATCGACTTCCGGTTGAACAAAAATGCAATTTTCTTCTTGTATTATTCCGTGCAGAGATCCAAAAAATAATTGCATGAGAAAGTAAGAAGACATATTTATCCAACTCATACCAAATTAAAAAAAAATGTGTCAAATCGTTTTCTAGAAATTTTGAGGTTAATTTAAAATTTTGGCGTTTTCATGATTCTAGAATATATCGGACCAAAATTCGATATCATGTAAGCAGATTTTTCACTCAGTAAATCATCAGTTTTCATTTGGCGGTATTTTTAACGCCGTCGGGTCAATGGTAAAATGTAAAAAAGTGAAAATGTAAAAAAAAATTAAAATGCAAAAATAAAATATGGAATTAGCATATTATATACCAAATGCATATAAAATTAGCTGACACTGCACTAAATGAAATTTTCTATCAGATGGTACCATATTTTTTCAAAATACTGTAATTTGTTAATAATTATGCTGTCAATTTCAGCTCTTTACATTTTACCCTTGGTCCATTTTTAACTTAATCTGATCAACTTATTTTTTTCTGAAAATCTTGAAATTTGACTTCCGGTTGCACCAAAACGCAATTTTCTATTATTCCGTGCAGAGACCCAAAAAAAATCTTCATGAGAATGTAAAAAGACATATTTCTCCAACTCATACCAAATTTTAAAAAAAATCTGTCGAATTTGTTTCGAGAAAATTAAGCTTCAAATTGTAAAATCTCACAAAATAACGTTTTTTATGATTCTAGAACAAGCCCGATCGAAATTCCAAAACAAATATTTCCGTTTACTATAGACGAAGTAAAACATTTATACAAAATTTGATTAATTTCCATCGAACCGTTTTTGAAAAAAAAGACATTAAAGACAAAATAAGTGTTCTAAAACTCTCCGCCCACCTGAGGCTATGGACCTGGTCCATAGGCCCTATGGTGCTCAAAATACAAATTTTTGACTTCCAGTCGAGAGTAAAAGGATAGATCTGCATATAAGTCTTTTCAGAATTTTCCAAAATTGTACTGTTGTTTTCTGAGCTGACATATCAAAAACCGTTGAGTAACCCCTTAAGGGGGTTCTATAGGCCAGCCAGACTTTTTTCGAGGCTCATAACTTTTTATTATTTTTTTTTACCAATTCAGAAAAAAAAATAAAACATTTTCCGGGTAACACGTAATTTATTTGATCACGTGAAAGATTCGTGAGATATTTATAAATCTGAATAACCTACAGGATCTGTTAACTCGTGGCGTCGCTTTGAAGAAATAATTTCTAAAATTAAAGTTAAATAATAACTCGGGTAAGACCGCAGTTAAAGATAGCCAAGCCGCCTGTATGGCTCTGTGCAGCCGTATTATTAAATGCCAATTATTCAGAAAATTATCTTGCTAATGATTAAAAAAAAAGGATTAAAAGTTCAAAATAAACTCAATTATTTGAACGATGAAAACATATGAGGTATTAAGCCTCAAGTGAAGCGTGATTCGTTGGCCAATCAGCTCGAAGAGCACTCAAGAAAACTGAAGACTCAACATTTGTTTTTATAAGCACATATTCAATATTATACTGTACGTTCCGAAGCAGATTAATTCCACTTTTAAATACATACATTATCATACTTTATCAAAGAAATTTTATTCATTATTTTTTCGAGAGAATTGAAGATTTTTTTTGAGGAAATTAGTGCTGGAATTAACCAGTTTAATTTCAAAAAATAATTTTTTGAGAACAATGACCAAGTTTTTGTTATCAGAGGTCAATTTCACATACGGAGCTTGTGTGAATACAATCCATATTTATTTTTCACGCTTTTTGAAACATATCTTATTTCTCATTTATACGGTCACGTGATTTTTTTTTCGAGTATACCGTAATGGAAAAAAATCTTATTTTTTCCTGTAGATTGGCCTCACATGTGTCGAAAAACCCGTTTAAAGTCGATACGACTGTGCACAGCCGTATTGGCTTTGGTCACGCGTGACCAAAAAGCAACGCTGCGAGTTGAAATTGGAAGCGTGACTATGCTGTTTTGAGCCAGATCGAAGAATCTCACAATATCTATGATTTTTATTGAAAAATCTGTTAAATTTAGCTTTGATGTAAAAATTCAGATAATTGTTTAGCTAATAATTAGCTGCTACGAAAAAAGTAACAACATTTTTTTTATATAATATATATTTTATATAAAATGGGGTCCTTCAGATTCAAGTTCGCGTTTTGCTTTGCGTGAACGCCCTTATTGGTGAACCACTGTGAAGATTCAAAAAATATTTTCAAAATTTTTATGCCCTCGGGAAAAACAAAGGCAAATTTCGGGTTTTTTTAACTCGGCCTCAGGAGCGCCCCTTGGTTGGTTAACATCGGTTAACCGGTTGGTCAATCAAGTCATTTGAAAATGTCAAGTTTATCTAAATAAACTCTGAACGTTGCCTGGTGGCATATTGCAATTCCCCGAAGCAGCTTCTGAGAAGCGACTTCCATATTTTTCAGGCCTCATCAAAATACATGATAAAGGCAATGTTTAAAAACTATTTTGAAAATTAATTTAACCTGCCAGTGTTGAAATTGACCCAAATTCGGCTAAAACTCTGTTGAACAGTATTAAGAATATGCTTGATTGACGATCCGAAATTCTCTGGAAAATTTGAAATGACCCTATCTGCCATGTCGTCCATGTTTATTATATCCTCAGCAGGATACTCTTTCTTAAAAGGATCCATCTACTAGCCGATCTTTTTTATAATATCAAATCGATAAATCGGTTCGATCTGTTTTCATATTCAACAGAGAGCGGTAGAGTCTACTCAGATGGATAAAATAGGGTGAATCAGGTGAAAACAAGCTTAATATATTAATAATTCAGCGAAAGAACTCCAACTCAACTATAAAAATAAAAAAAAATACTCAGTGGGTATACCGAAGTTGAAAGATTTTTCAATTTTTTTTCAAAATTTTTAGCTGATTCTCTTGAAGACCCTAACCTATCAAGATAATCAGAGCATTATTTCGATGCATTTTTCCCAAAATTGCATCATGAATTGATCCTAGGTATGTCTGGTTACTCAAGTGTTTTACAAACTGAATGGTCGAATAAGCATTATTTCTATGCTGGCAGCATTATAGACTATAATTTATAGACTATTAATTATAGTGCATCATCAGCATGTCGTGATTCTTAAAAATATACAAGCCAAAGATTGGAAACAAAGAAATCATTTCGTCAGATTTAGCATTTTCATTCAATTATAAAGCGAACCGAATGGAGGTTCTCTACTGTACATAGTTTTTCGGGTTTATTTTTTTTGTTTACCTTACCGACCATCCTTTAAGACTTTTTCGGGTAATTTCAATTTTTTTCAATTCACCAAAAAACCCAATTATTTAATTTTTCAGGTCTGGAGCACGAAAAACGTTGACAAAAATGCAAACTCACCCTGTACAGTATAATATTCAAAATAAAAATTTATTTTACAGTTATAAATTGTTTTTCACTTAAGGGGGTACTGATCGGTTCACAGAATTTCCTAAAAACTGGAGACCAGACTAATTAAGGCAAAAAAATGAGAATGAAAATATTTTTTTTCTTTTTGATTACAAGTTCGGCCAGGCGCCGAGTCCAAAGTCGGGAAATGAGCCATTTTTTAGCGAAATTAGACACCATCTTATGTAATCATTCTCGGTAAACCACACATCCGACTTTTAATTTTGTTCTTTTTAAACGATGATATTATGTGGGACTCGGTTGTGGCCGAGTCGATTTTGATCCAAATGTAAATTAAGGGGGTAGCGGTCGCAATGTTTCTAGGCCTCAAAGTGCCTTATAAACATAACAACCGCTGCCCCCTTAATTTACATTTGTATCAAAATCGACTCGGCCACAGCCGAGTCCCACATAATATCATCGTATAAAAATATCAAAATTAAAAGTCGGACGAGAATGATTACATAAGAATGGTGTCTAATTTCGCTAAAAATGGCTCATTTTCCGACTTTGGACTCGTCGCCTGGCCGAACTTATAATCAAAAATAAAAAAAAAATATTTTCATTCTCATTTTTTTGCCTTAATAAGTCTGCTCTCCAGTTTAGTTATTCTTACTAAACTATTTAGCTTCACTTTCCACATAAAAAAAATCATTGTCCATCTCAAATTTTCTCAGAAAGTAAAAGTACATGCGACTGTTTTGACTTCTGATTGGAATTTTGAAGTTACGTTTTAATGAAAACAATTATAGGTGCTGAATTGGATATGAATATTTTTTCACTGTGATTCTGAGAAAAAATAATTTCGAAATTGTTTTTTAGTGAACTTTAATTTGTTTTCAAAATATGTCTATTTCCATTTTTCTTCATTTTTTCAAATTTTGTTACTATCGGATAAATTCGAAAATTTACGGCAAAAAATATTCACTCAGCTACGATTTTCATTTAGCGTTTTGGTGTCATGGTCCTTAATTTATGGATATAATATATTATACATATATATAGTATATCATACATAATATATGTATATCGATTACGGTCGTTAAGGGGGCGTGGGACTCTGATTTGACATTTTCTCGGTGAAATATACGGAAAACTAAAAACTTATCAGTAAACCGAAAAAGCTAATTTGTAGATCTATCCTTAATCTGACGCAAAAATACATCACCAATTAGTTTTGACCATAACACCAATAGTTACAGTATCGTTACAAGATGACATTTTCCAAACTGCAAAATTTATCTCCTCCCAGACCTTATATCCAATTTAGCTCAAATTTTCACAAAATACGTAATGGTAGTATGTCAATCTTGTAACGCAAAAGTAAGCTTTTTTTTATCCTGTGAATAAAAAATTCGAAAACCGCAAATAACCGACGTTTTTTGACAATCTTACACTTTAAAATCTAGTATTTCAAAGCTTTCCCAGAAATAAAAAATAAAATTGATAAAAAGATTTTAGCTTGGAGATCGAATAAATCGGGAATGATGAAATGCATTCTGGATTTACCATATTCTAAGTGTGATTCTTTTAGGGTTAAAAAAATAGTTGAAACAAAACTTCAACAAGAAGATGAATTGGGAATAGATTTATCTCATATGGCCCCAGAAAACAGAAAAGTTTGCTTAAATGCACTTTTCGGGGGGAAAAAACGCACTTTTGATTCTAATCGTTCCCAAAATTCAAAAGCAAATTTAAATAATCCTAATAATTCTTCGTATAGGGGAAATTCTAAAGATAAGCATAAGAAGACAAAAAAGTCAAAACCTAGTTCTAGGTAAAATTTCAAGATTTTTCAAAAATATTTTCAAAATTTTAAAATTTTTTTATCATTGTTTATTAATTAAATATAGTCATTAGTTTCAACCCTTCAAACATCCACATTGCTCTTAATCAAGATGGGAAACGAATCCATAAAGATTTAACAGTTTTGAATTGCAAAACCTGTAGTGGGAACCATTTTACCTATGAACATATTCCGTTAAATAATTTAGGCTGGGGTCCAAATTTCAATATTCCATTAAATGTAGATAAAATTTTAATCAAAAATAAAGAAAGGGATAAGGGTGCCTATTATGGGCATTGCAAGTCAAACCCTGTAAAATAATATTTTACATTCAAAATTTTTTCAAATTTTTCAAAAATTTGAAAATTTTTTCAAATTTTTCAAAAATTTGAAAATTTTTTGAACCTTGTATATAACTTTTTAAATTTTTTAACTGCTGTATATTATGTTGTCTATTTTGTATAAAATTGTATTTAAAAGTTTCTTTTATTTTTCATTAGAAATGGACAATCTAACAGAATTTTATATTTCTGACGAGGATGAACCTCAACCAAAAACACGGAAAACAAAAAAGCTGGCACCAAGACAAAGCCAGATTAAAAAATCAAATTTTTCACAGGTGAAAAATTTAAATCTTTTCGATAAAGATTACCAAAAATGGATTTATAAATTTAATACAAAAATTTATGAACATTTTAAAAAGGTACTCGTGCCTTTTTTCGGGATCTTTTTTACATAATTTTAAGTAAAATTTACCTGAATTTTTTATAGGCACCGGTCGAACAAATTTCTGAACAGAAAATTGCAAAAATCGTCCAATCCCATCTCCAGGATTTCCAAAAAGGCTGGGATTCATTAGTGGCTTCCATTGACAACAATACACGCCAAATTTCGATTAATTCAGAGGATTTGTTAACCATCAATGCGAACGTCCAAAATACTGAAAGCGAAATTTTTAAACTTTCTTCAAAAAATCAAAATCTGGAAAAAAGTTCAAAATCTTATTTCGAAAATGTTGAAATATGGACGAAAGAAACTTTCGATTCAATTAAACAAATTCAACAACATATTCCAGAGGTTTTTTCCATTTTTATTTTTTCGGAAAAATTTACATTTTTTAGAATAAATTTTCATAATAAATTTACTTTAAATTAGTTTTTAGCCAACCGAAAAATGGAAACCGGGGAAAAAGATAGAAAACCAAGAAAAGAAGAATTTCAAATTTTCTCAAAAAATCCCTCTAACTTCGGAGCAAATAGCTCGGGAGAAAAATCCGAAGTCGGAATCGGAAGAACAAAAACCCTCGCATTCGATTTCAAAAAATAATCTAAAACTAGATCTAAATCAGAAAAAAGGATTTGTTCTTCCGATTCAGATGTCGACTCTAAAAGCGATTCCTCAAAAAACTCAATCGGATTTCCAAAATCCGAATTTGAAAAAAGATTTGAAAAAATCGGTAAATCAACAGGAGAGCCCAAGCTCTTCTCCCGACCTATTTACTCCGGAAACATCGCCACAGCTAGACTAAATTTAACTAAGGATCCTTTATTTTCCGATTTACTCAAAGACTTAGAAAATAAAAAATTTCCCACAAAATGTAATAAATTAGCAAAATTTATTTCTTTAATTTCCGAAAATAAAATTCTTAATTGGAATAATATCCAATTAGGAATTTTATTTTGGATTAAAAATCATAAAGACATTTCTGGAAAAATTTTAGAAAGAGCTACTGTTAAAGTAGCTTTCAAAAGTCTCATAAAATTTCTAAAATCTAAGGATCTGAAATCGGAAATTATAGGAAACTCGGAAATGCATGAAATTTTTATAAATAAAATCGACAAATTTCTTAGAGGTCAAATTAACCCTCCCGAGAGTTTAATTAAAATTGAACAAAAAATCATACATGATAATTCGTTCTTTAGAACCTTATTTGACTCAATTTCCAAAATTAAAATAGTAAAATCGGATCCTAATATTTTTACCTTTGCAAAAATTATTTCTTCGACTCCTAGGGAAGAAGATTTATGTTTACTATGGATACAGTTAATTAGCTTTACTAGAGCCAATGAACTGTATCAGATAATCTCAGATTATCTTTTAAACCTAAAACGTAAACAAAAAATTCCTGATAAAAACGGTAAATTAATTGAGGCTATTATCTGTTACAGCCCGATTAAAATTCATAAAACAGACAAAATTTTAAGCAGATTTTCGTCTTTTATAATTGCTATTAAACACGAAAAATGTTTTAAACGGACTGTAACAGAAATAGCCTTAAGTGTTTTATATGATAAAACACAAAGAATAATTAAGAATAAGGTAATCACTTGGAATCCTATTGTTTTTCCGGTAATTTCAAAAAATAAATTTTCTAAAATTAGTAAACATAAATTATTAAAAATAATTAAAATAATTTACGAAGAAAATGATTTAGTTTTTAAAGGTACACCCTACACCAGTAAACGAACAGCGGTTACTCTTTTGTCTTGTTTGGACATTCATACAGATATGATTAAAAAGTGTCCAGCTTGGCAATCAGATGCCATGTTTAACCACTATGTGTCAGTAGGGTGCATTACCAATAAAAGTAAATTATTAAAACTTCCATTTGTAATTTTGAACGAATTTTTTATGCATTGCATGGCTTATGACTTTTATAATCCTATCCAAGCCACTGCAATAAATATTCGTCCCGATGAATCAAAAAATATTTTAGAGGATAAAGATTCGGATATTGAATCAGTCGATTTAGAAATTAAATCTTTAACAACCCAATTAGAAAACTTTCATGAAGTTTGAAAAAACTTATTGATTATAAAATTTAAATTACCTTAAAAATCCAATTTTTTCGTCTTTTATCTTTTATTTCTTCTTTTTCTATATCCAATATTCCAACGAAAGCATTTTTCTTTCTTTTCAAACTCAAAAAATAAAAATTTCCTTCTGAAATTTTCATTTTTTCTATTAAAAACCCCTGAAATATTTCTTAAAATTTAAAAACATTAAAAAACTTGGTTTTTAATCTTTTTTCAATTTTTATAAATTTCACAAATCGCGCAGATTTGAAAAAAGGGGTTCTCTTCTCGTAAACAGATGCGTTAAAACATATGCCATTTAACACTACTTCTAAAGCAATTTAGTTTGGACGTTGATAGAACTCAAGGAAAATTATATTATTTTCATTGGGTTCTAGAAATGTCCTTATAATAAATTGCTTTTCGCATCTGTTTCTGTACTTTAGAAATACTAGTAAATAAACTTGTATTTACATAATCACTTTGAGTTTTTGTTTTCTTAGCAAAGTAGACATTTCTTTCAGTTTAATTTTATTTATAAAATTAAACTGAAAGATGTCACTAGCACGACAAAAACTTGTGATTAGATTTTCAACAAGAAATAAAAGTCTCGATTTGTTCTCAGTTTGTTTTTGCTTCTCAATTTTAAGAAGCATTTCTGAGAATTTAATCGAGACTTTTATTAATTCTTGCGGAAAATAAATTTTTTCTCAAAAAAACCCTGAGTCAAAAAAATTATAACAAAACCATTTTCCTTACACAGGACAATTTTAACCATTTTTCCAAAAAAAATAAAAAACTTTTCTATTTTTTCTATCAATTTTTTAAATCATTTTTTTATACATTTTTTAGACTCTTCCCCACCCTCAATCCTACAAGTTTACTACGTATTTATAACAACTTCTTAATCAATTTGTTTGGACGTTGATAGAACTCAAGGAAAATTATATTATTTTCATTGGGTTCTAGAAATGTCCTTATAATAATTGCTTTTCGCATCTGTTTCTGTACTTTAGAAATACTAGTAAACAAACTTGTATTTACATAATCACTTTGAGTTTTTGTTTTCTTAGCAATGAAAAATGTGCCAACCAGGGCCTTTAGGATACTATTTGGATTATCCAATTTGTAGAACTAGCCTTTGGCTTGCGTGAAAAATGTGCGAAAAAGTTTGTGTATGCATACGCTCCTAGTCACATAAGCAACACAAGGAGACATAAACCAAAACGCTTCGGCTATCTCCTCCTAGGTTTTATTTAGAAATACATCCACATTTTTACATAACTTGTGAAATTAGTGGACAAAACTTTTGGGGGGCGTTTTTGTTAATAAGTGCTATACTTTTTATAAAATACGCAAAAAGTCACCGTTTTTCGGAAATTATCCATCAGAAAATCTATTTCCTCCTAAGATAAACTGAAAAATCGCTCAAATTTTTTCAAACGATTGCGGAAATGAAAAAAATCTAAGAAGCCATTATTTCTAATATTGATCGAAAACTCAAAATATAAATTTTCCAAAGTCACGTGAAAAATTTCCGGAAGAAATGTGCTTCAATTTTTTCGAAAGTAGGCTCAAAATAAAGCCAGGAAAACACTAAAAATAAAGTTTGCTTACGTCAGGCTGAAAGTGAAGTTTTAGTAGTCAAATTAAAACAAACTTTATTTTTGAGCTTAATTTTGAAAAAAATACTCGAAAAAACTCA
The DNA here is from genome assembly GCA_004367855.1 of Oikopleura vanhoeffeni. Taxonomy (NCBI): domain Eukaryota; kingdom Metazoa; phylum Chordata; class Appendicularia; order Copelata; family Oikopleuridae; genus Oikopleura; species Oikopleura vanhoeffeni. The sequence goes on along the minus strand of SCLH01002031.1, from coordinate 114,903 downwards.
AAAAAATTTTGTTGTTATTAGCGGGAGTTGTCCGTAAGATCCCGGGCCCAAATAAATCTCAACGTAAGCGTAAGATCCCACTCCGGTGTGATATCGCTAAAAACAGAAAAAATGGGATTTACGGTTACCAAATTCGTAATCCCACTCCGGGATCAAATTATTTCAAATGCCATAAGATCCCACTTCGGTGTGATATCGCTAAAAAATAGCAAAAATGGGATCTTACGGTTACCAAAGTTCGTAAGATCCCACTCCGTAAGGTACCTAATTCGGCGAGATAAAAGACTTTTTATTTAATATATATTTTATAATTTCGAAAATAAAATTTAACAAAAATTCATAATAAGCGTTAATTTATTGAAGTTTAATTATCAATTACAGATGTTGGATATAAGCAGACTTTTTCGAGAAACTTAAATAGGCTGTAACAGTCTGCAGTTTTCACTTTCAAGTGATACTTCATAAAACACCAGGTACAATCTTAATTAGCATAATTAGCAATCAAAATTAAACTGAAATTTTCAATTGGCCGGTAATTTTTAAAATTACTTCTGGTCTTATTATTAATTATAGAATTTAAAAGAAAATCATAATTTATAGATGTCGGAAATTATTGAAGACTTTTCCAAGAAAAATTCAATATTATTCTATATTTTGTTTTGAGAAAATTGTACTTTTACTTATGTTGAGAATTAATTGCTCTTTTAATAATTTTTGAAATTAATTGAACTTTATTAATTCTTAAATTAAATGTACTTTGATAACTTTTTAAAATTAATTGTTATTTTATTAAGTTTAAAAATTAATTGCACTTTTATCAATTTTTAAATTAATTTAACTTTTATTTATTTTAAGAATTAATTTTACTTTTATTATTTTTTTTAAATAATTGTTACTTTATTAATTTATAAAATCAATTGCACTTAACTAAATTTGTGAAATTAATTGTCATTTTAATTATTTAATAATTAATTGTACTGTTATTATTATTTTTTAAATTAATTGTGCTTTTATTAATTTTAAAAATTGATTGCACTTTTATTAATTTCAAAAATTAATTAGACTTTTATTTATTTTAAGAATTAAATGGACCTTTTTTATTTCAAAGGCGCTTTCAAAAACGCGGCTACTGCACGGCGGTTACTATTGTGACAAACAGATTATTATTAAAACAAATAATTTTTACCTCACTCAGACTGCGTGGGTTATTCGAGAATTGATACTTATTTTNAATATAAGAAAAAAAATAAAACAGAACAAAAAATAGTATCGAATCAGAGCGTTTTTTCATTTGATTTTGAAACGTACATTTATACATATTGTACGAACTTCTGAACAAAATTCTATGACCAATATAACGCTTACATTACCTCCAACAAATGCGATGAGGAAAAGCAAAGCATGGCCAACATTGTGTAGATTATAATGGTGAGTGTACGAGATACATGTTATAATCTGCTGATCTGTGAATTCACTCGGATCAGGTTTATACACATCCTTAATTTTCTCAATCAGGGTGCCATTAAAAACAGCATGTCATATTTTTGCTCCTATTCTTAAATTTGCAGAAGCTAATCTCGCCAATCAAAACGTTCAAATTGGCAAAGACCTACTTGTTGGCTAAATTTAAACCTTTTGATTGGCGGAGGTCAGTTCTGCAGAAACTAAGAATGAGATTACAATGTGACTATGATGGTAAATCGATACGAATCTAATTTACGATGCCCCAAATTCAAAAAAGTTTTTTCTAGCGAGAGTTATTTTCTACAAAACATAAATGAATCATGACTAAAATGATTCATGAGGCATTCCATGGTTTGTGGAAAGTTATCATAAAAAAAGAAAAAATATTTTTGGACTCGGGCATGCGTCATCGATCTATTTTCTTAATTTAAAAATTTGCAGGGGTAATTTTATCAATAATGGCTCAACATTTTTGTTTGTTCTCCACATCCACATGCAGGAAATGATAGTACTAATGGACCATTATTAATGGTACTAAAAGCTGATAAAAAAATATGGCAAACCTAAGCTAAGCTGATTTCGTAAGTTTTGTCTTTGTTTGTTGATGTGTGCTCTGAGCAATTGAGTCAAATGAATGACCGGAATCGATTTCCATCTGTTCATGTGAAGTTAAAACTACATCCTCGTCACTAAAAACACTAATTCATATCGAAAATGATCCCTACTGGGCCTTTTTACATCACGCATCATAACTTTGAGAAAGTGACCAATCACATAACTTGATTGTCGACTTAATTAAAGAATCCACATTTCATTGGTCACTTCATTGGTCACTCAAATTATGACACTGGACAATATCGCATTAAGGGGGTTTTATCGAATTTTCTAGATTATCCAAGTATTTTTTGGAAAAATACATAAAAACTCGATTTTAATGAAAAATGCTAAAAATAAGTAAAAGTTATTAGCAGCTTTTTTATTTAGTTATTGACGATTTAATGAGGTACTTTCGGTAAAATAGAATGGAAATATTTTCTAGAAACTTCGAAAATCGACTTCCGGTTGAACAAAAATGCCAATTCTTCTTCTTGTATTATTCGTGCAGAGATCCAAAAAAATATTCATGAGAAAGTAAGAAGACATATTTATCCAAACTCATACCAAATTAAAAAAAAATGTGTCAAATCGTTTTCTAGAAATTTTGAGGTTAAATTAAAATTTTGCGTTTTCATGATTCTAGGAATATATCGACCAAAATTCGGATCATGTAAGCAGATTTTTCACTCAGTAAATCATCAGTTTTCATTGGCGGTATTTTTTAACGCCGTCGGGTCAATGGTAAAATGTAAAAAATTAAAATGTAAAAAAAAAAAATTAAATGCAAAAATAAAATATGGAATTAGCATATTATATACCAATGCATATAAATTAGCTGACCACTGCACTAAATGAAATTTTCTATCAGATGGTAACCATATTTTTTCACAATACTGTAATTTGTTAATAATTATGCTGTCAATTTCAGCTCTTTACATTTTACCCTTGGTCCATTATTTAAACTTAATCTGATCAACTATTTTTTTCTGAAAATCTTAAAATTTGACTTCCGGTTGCACCAAAACGCAATTTTCTATTATTCCGTGCAGAGGACCCAAAAAAAATCTTCATGAGAATGTAAAAAGACATATTTCTCCAACTCATACCAATTTTAAAAAAAATCTGTCGAATTTGTTTCGAGAAAATTAAGCTTCAATTGTAAATCTCACAATAACGTTTTTTATGATTCTAGAACAAGCCGATCGAATTCCAAAAATATTTCCGTTTACTATAGACGAAGTAAAACATTTATACAAAATTTGATAATTTCATCGAACCGTTTTTTGAAAAAAAAAGACATTAAAGACAAAATAAGTGTTCTAAAACTCTCCGCCCACCTGAGGCTATGGACCTGGTCCATTAGGCCCTATGGTGCTCAAATACAAATTTTGACTTTCCAGTCGAGAGTAAAAGGATAGATCTGCATATAAGTCTTTTTCAGAATTTTCAAAATTGTACTGTTGTTTTCTGAGCTGACATATCAAAACGTTTGAGTAACCCCTTAAGTTCTATAGGCCAGCCAACTTTTTTCGAGTGCTCATACTTTATTTTTTACATCAGAAAAAAAAAAAAATAAAACATTTTCCGGGTAACACGTAATTTATTTGATCACGTGAAAGATTCGTGAGATATTTATAAATGCTAATAACCTACAGATCTGTTACTCGTGGCGCTGTTTGAAGAAATAATTTCTAAAATTAAAGTTAAATAATAACTCGGTAAGACCGCAGTTAAAGATAGCCAAGCCGCCTGTATGGCTCTGTGCAGCCGTATTATTAAATGCCCAATTATTCAGAAAATTATCTTGCTAATGATTAAAAAAAAGATTAAAAGTTCAAATAAACTCAATTATTTGAACGATGAAAACATATGAGTATTAAGCCTCAAGTGAACGTGATTCGTTGGCCAATCAGCTCGAAGAGCACTCAAGAAAACTGAAGACTCAACATTGTATTTTTATAAGCACATATTCAATATTATACTGTACGTTCCGAAGCAGATTTAATTCACTTTTAAATACATACATTATCATACTTTATCAAGAAATTTATTCATTATTTTTTCGAGAGAATTAAAGATTTTTTTTGAGGAATTAGTGCTGGAATTAACCAGTTTAATTTCAAAAAAATATTTTTTGAGAACAAGACCAAGTTTTTGTTATCAGAGGTCAATTTTCAACATACGGAGCTTGTGTGAATACAATCCATATTTATTTTTCACGCTTTTTGAAAACATATTCTATTTCTCATTTATGAGCGTGATCGTGTTTTTTGTCGAGTATACCGTAATGGAAAAAAATCTATTTTTTCCTGTAGATTGGCCTCACATGTGTCGAAAAAACCCGTTTAAAGTCGATACGACTGTGCACAGCCGTATGGCTTTTGGTTCACGCAGTGACCAAAAAGCAACGCTGCGAGTTGAAATTGGAAGCGTGACATGCTGTTTTGAGCCAGATCGAAGAATCTCACAATATCTTTTTTATTTGAAAAATCTGTTAATTTAGCTTTGATGTAAAAATTCAGATAATTGTTTAGCTAATAATTAGCTGCTACGAAAAAAGTAACAACATTTTTTTTTATATAATATATATTTATAATAAAATGAGGTCCTCAGATTCAAGTTCGCGTTTGCTTTGCGTGAACGCCCTATTGGTGAACCACTGTGAAGATTCAAAAAAATATTTTCAAAATTTTTTATGCCCTCGGGAAAAAAACAAAGGCCAATTTCGGGTTTTTTAACTCGGCCTCAGGAGCCGCTCCCTGGTTAACATCGGTTAACCGGTTGGTCAATCAAGTCATTTGAAAATGTCAAGTTATCTAAATAAACTCTGAACGTTGCCTGGTGGCATATTGCATTCCCCGAAGCAGCTTCTGAGAAGCGACTTCCATATTTCAGGCCTCATCAAATACATGATAAAGGCAATGTTTAAAAACTATTTTGAAAATTAATTTAACCTGCCAGTGTTGAAATTGACCCAAATTCGGCTAAAACTCTTTGAACAGTATTAGAATATGCTTGATTGACGATCCGAAATTCTCTGGAAAATTTGAAATGACCCTATCTGCCATGTCGTCCATGTTTATTATATCCTCAGCAGGATACTCTTTCTTAAAGGATCCATCTACTAGCCGATCTTTTTTATAATATCAAATCGATAATCGGTTCGATCTGTCTTTCATATTCACAGAGAGCGGTAGAGTCTACTCAGATGGATAAAATAGGGGAAATAGATGATCGTTAATATATAATAATTCAGCGAAAACTCCAACTCAACTATAATAAAAAAATCCAGTGGGTATACCGAAGTTGAAAGATTTTTCAATTTTTTTTCAAATTTTGAAGCTGTTCTTGAAGAGAGCGCGTGAACCGTGATCTGAGATAGGAGTCTGGGGTAGTGTTAGTCGATCATCATATATGTACTTGATATGTGTGGTATTATCAGAGTTCGCTGGAGGTTGGGTGCGAGATTAAGATTATTCTTGCTGGCAGGCTATAGACTATAATTATGTTTATGTATATTGCATCATCAGATGTCGTGATTTTCTAAAATATTACAAGCCAAAGATTGGAAACAAAGAATCATTTCGTCAGATTTTAGCATTTTCATTCAATTATTAATAGGCGAACCGGGATGGAGGTTCTCTACCGGTACATAGTTTTCGGGGGTTTATTTTTTGTTTACCACCGACCATCCTGTAAGCTTTGGGTATATTTCAATTTTTTTCAATTCACCAAAAAACCCATATTTAATTTTTCAGGTCGAGGCACGAAAACGGTTGACAAAAATGCAAACTCACCCTGTACGAGAAAATTCAAAATAAAATTTTATTTACAGTATAATGTTTTTCACTTAAGGGGGTACTGATCGGTTCACAGAATTTCCTAAAAACTGGAGACAGACTAATAGAGCGAAAAAATGAGAATGAAAATATTTTTTCTTTTTGATTACAAGTTCGGCCAGGCGCCGAGTCCAAAGTCGGGAATGAGCCATTTTTAGCGAATTATTGACACCATTCTTATGTAATCATTCTCGGTAACCACACATCCGACTTTTAATTTTGTTCTTTTTAAACGATGATATTATGTGGACTCGGTTGTGGCCGAGCGATTTTGATCCAAATGTAAATTAAGGGGTAGCGGTCGCAATGTTTCTAGGCCTCAAAGTGCCTTATAAACATAACAACCGCTGCCCCCTTAATTTACATTTGTATCAAAATCGACTCGGCCACAGCCGAGTCCCACATAATTCATCGTATAAAAATATCAAAATTAAAAGTCGGAACGAGAATGATTACATAAGAATGGTGTCTAATTTCGCTAAAAATGCTCATTTCCCGACTTTGGACTCGTCGCCTGGCCGAACTTATAATCAAAAATAAAAAAAAATATTTTCATTCTCATTTTTTTGCCTTAATAAGTCTGCTCTCAGTTTAGTTATTCTTACTAAACTATTTAGCTTCACTTTCCACATAAAAAAATCATTGTCCATCTCAAATTTATCAGAAAGTAAAGTACATGCGACTGTTTTGACTTCTGATTGGAATTTTGAAGTTACGTTTTAATGAAAACAATTATAGGTGCTGAATTGGATATGAATATTTTTTCACTGTGATTCTGAGAAAAAAAATTTCGAAATTGTTTTTTAGTGAACTTTAATTGTTTTCAAAATATGTCTATTTCCATTTTCTTCATTTTTTCAAATTTTGTTACTATCGATAATTCGAAAATTTACGGCAAAAAATATTCACTCAGCTACGATTTTCATTTAGCGTTTTTGGTGTCATGGTCCTTAATTATGGATATAATATTTACATATATATAGTATATCATACATAATATATGTATATCGATTACGGTCGTTAAGGGGGCGTGGGACTCTGGATTTGACATTTTCTCGGTGAAATATACGGAAAACTAAAACTTATCAGTAAACCGAAAAAGCTAATTTGTAGATCTATCCTTAATCTGACGCAAAAATACATCACCAATTAGTTTTGACCATAACACCAATAGTTACAGTATCGTTACAAGATGACATTTTCCAAACTGCAAAATTATCTCCTCCCAGACCTTATATCCAATTTAGCTCAAATTTTCACAAAATACGATATGTAGTATGTCAATCTTGTATACGCAAAAGTAAGCTTTTTTTTTATCCTGTGAATAAAAATTCGAAAACCGCAAATAACCGACGTTTTTTGACAATCTTACACTTTAAAATCTAGTATTTCAAAGCTTTCCCAGAAATAAAAAATAAAATTGATATAAAAAGATTTTAGCTTGGAGATCGAATAAATCGGGAATGATGAAATGCATCTCGATTTACCATATTCAAGTGTGATTATTTTAGGGTTAAAAAAATAGTTGAAACAAAACTTCAACAAGAAGATGAATTGGGAATAGATTTATCTCATATGGCCCAGAAAACAGAAAAGTTTGCTAAAATCACTTTTTGGGGGGAAAAAACGCACTTTTGATTCTAATCGTTCCCAAAATTCAAAAGCCAAATTAATAATCCTAATAATTCTTCGTATAGGGGAAATTCTAAAGATAAGCATAAGAAGACAAAAAGTCAAAACCTAGTTCTAGGTAAAATTTCAAGATTTTTCAAAAATATTTTCAAAATTTTAAAATTTTTTATCATTGTTTATTAATTAAATATAGTCATTAGTTTCAACCCTTCAAACATCCACATTGCTCTTAATCAAGATGGGAAACGAATCCATAAAGATTTAACAGTTTTGAATTGCAAAACCTGTAGTGGGAACCATTTTACCTTATAACATATTCCGTTAAAAATATTTAGGCTGGGGTCCAATTTCAATATTCCATTAAATGTAGATAAAATTTTAATCAAAAATAAAGAAAGGGATAAGGGTGCCTTATTATGGGCAGCAAGTCAAACCCTGTAAAATAATATTTTACATTCAAAATTTTTCAAATTTTTCAAAATTTGAAATTTTTTCAAATTTTCAAAATTTAAAATTTTTAAACCTTGTATATAACTTTTTAAATTTTTTAACTGCTGTATATATGTTGTCTATTTTGTAATAAAATTGTATTTAAAAGTTTCTTTTATTTTTCATTAGAAATGGACAATCTAACAGAATTTTATATTTCTGACGAGGATGAACCTCAACCAAAAACACGGAAAACAAAAAAGCTGGCACCAAGACAAAGCCAGATTAAAAATCAAATTTTTCACAGGTTGAAAAATTTAAATCTTTTCGATAAAGATTACCAAAATGGATTTATAAATTAATACAAAAATTTATGAACATTTTAAAAGGTACTCGTGCCTTTTTCGGATCTTTTTTACATAATTTTAAGTAAAATTACCTGAATTTTTTATAGGCACCAGGTCGAACAAATTTCTGACAGAAAATTGCAAAAATCGTCCAATCCCATCTCCAGGATTTTCAAAAAGCTGGGATTCATTAGTGGCTTCCTTGACAACAATACACGCCAAATTTCGATAATTCAGAGGATTTGTTAACCATCAATGCGAACGTCCAAAATACTGAAAGCGAAATTTTAAAACTTTCTTCAAAAAATCAAAATCTGGAAAAAAGTTCAAAATCTTATTTCGAAAATGTTGAAATATGGACGAAAGAAACTTTCGATTCAATTAAACAAATTCAACAACATATCCAGAGGTTTTTTTCCATTTTTATTTTTTCGGAAAAATTTACATTTTTTAGAATAAATTTTCATAATAAATTTACTTTAAATTAGTTTTTAGCCAACCGAAAAATGGAAACCGGGGAAAAAGATAGAAAACCAAAAAGGAGAATTTCAAATTTTCTCAAAAAATCCCTCTAACTTCGGAGCAAATAGCTCGGAGAAAAATCCGAAGTCGGAATCGGAGAACAAAAACCCTCGCATTCGATTTCAAAAAATAATCTAAAACTAGATCTAAATCAGAAAAAAGGATTTGTTCTTCCGATTCAGATGTCGACTCTAAAGCGATTCCTCAAAAACTCAATCGGATTTCCAAAATCCGAATTTGAAAAAAGATTTGAAAAAATCGCGTAAATCAACAGGAGAGCCCAAGCTCTTTCCCGACCTATTTACTCCGGAAACATCGCCACAGCTAGACTAAATTTAACTAAGGATCCTTTATTTTCCGATTTACTCAAAGACTTAGAAAATAAAAAATTTCCCACAAAATGTAATAAATTAGCAAAATTTTATTTCTTTAATTTCCGAAAATAAAATTCTTAATTGGAATAATATCCAATTAGGAATTTTATTTTGGATTAAAAATCATAAAGACATTTCTGGAAAAATTTTAGAAGAGAGCTACTGTTAAAGTAGCTTTCAAAAGTCTCATAAAATTTCTAAAATCTAAGGATCTGAAATCGGAAATTATAGGAAACTCGGAATGCATGAAATTTTTATAAATAAAATCGACAAATTTCTTAGAGGTCAAATTAACCTCCCGAGAGTTTAATTAAAATTGAACAAAAAATCATACATGATAATTCGTTCTTTAGAACTTATTTGACTCAATTTCCAAAATTAAAATAGTAAAATCGGATCCTAATATTTTTACCTTTGCAAAAATTATTTCTTCGACTCCTAGGGAAAAGATTTATGTTTACTATGGATACAGTTAATTAGCTTTACTAGAGCCAATGAACTGTATCAGATAATCTCAGATTATCTTTTAAACCTAAACGTAAACAAAAATTCCTGATAAAACGGTAAATTAATTGAGGCTATTATCTGTTACAGCCCGATTAAAATCATAAAACAGACAAAATTTTAAGCAGATTTCGTCTTTATAATTGCTATTAAACACGAAAAATGTTTTTAACGGACTGTAACAGAAATAGCCTTAAGTGTTTATATGATAAAAACACAAGAATAATTAAGAATAAGGTAATCCTTAGATCCTATTGTTTTTCCGGTAATTTCAAAAAATAAATTTTCTAAAATTAGTAAACATAAATTATTAAAAATAATTAAAATAATTTACGAAGAAAATGATTTAGTTTTAAAAGTCACCCTACACCAGTAAACGAACAGCGGTTACTCTTTGTCTTGTTTGGACATTCATACAGATATGATTAAAAAGTTCCAGCTTGGCAATCAGATGCCATGTTTAACCACTATGTGTCAGTAGGGTGCATTACCAATAAAAGTAAATTATTAAAACTTCCATTTGTAATTTTGAACGAATTTTAATGCATTGCATGGCTTATGACTTTTATAATCCTATCCAAGCCACTGCAATAAATATTCGTCCCGATGAATCAAAAAATATTTTAAGAGGATAAAGATTCGGATATTGAATCATCGATTTAGAAATTAAAATCTTTAACAACCCAATTAGAAAACTTTCATGAAGTTTGAAAAAACTTATTGATTATAAAATTTAAATTACCTTAAAAACCAATTTTTTCGTCTTTTATCTTTTATTTCTTCTTTTTCTATATCCAATATTCCAACGAAAGCATTTTTCTTTCTTTTCAAACTCAAAAAATAAAAATTCCTTCTGAAATTTTCATTTTTTCTATTAAAAACCCCTGAAATATTTCTTAAAATTTAAAAACATTAAAAAACTTGTTAATCTTTTTTCAATTTTTATAAATTTCACAAATCGCGCAGATTTGAAAAAAAGGGGTTCTCTTCTCGTAAACAGATGCGTTAAAACATATGCCATTTAACACTACTTCTAAAGCAATTTAGTTTGGACGTTGATAAACTCAAGGAAAATTATATTATTTTCATTGGGTTCTAGAAATGTCCTTATAATAAATTGCTTTTCGCATCTGTTTCTGTACTTTAGAAATACTAGTAATAAACTTGTATACATTATCACTTTGAGTTTTTGTTTTCTTAGCAAAGTAGACTTTCTTTCAGTTTAATTTTATTTATAAAATTAAACTGAAAGAGTGTCACTAGCACGACATATGAATGATTAGATTTTCAACAAGAAATAAAAGTCTCGATTTGTTCTCAGTTTGTTTTTGCTTCTCAATTTTAAGAAGCATTTCTGAGAATTTAATCGAGACTTTTATTAATTCTTGCGGAAAATAAATTTTTTCTCAAAAACCCCTGAGTCAAAAAAAATTATAACAAAACCATTTTCCTTACACAGGACAATTTTAACTATTTTTCCAAAAAAAATAAAAAACTTTTCTATTTTTCTATCAATTTTTTAAATCATTTTTTTATACATTTTTTAGACTCTTCCCCACCCTCATCCTACAAGTTTACTACGTATTTAAACAACTTCTTAATCAATTTGTTTGGACGTTGATAGAACTCAAGGAAAATTATATTATTTTCATTGTTCTAGAAATGCCTTATAATAATTGCTTTTCGCATCTGTTTCTGTACTTTAGAATACTAGTAAACAAACTTGTATTTACATAATCACTTTGAGTTTTTGTTTTCTTAGCAATGAAAAATGTGCCAACCAGGGCCTTTAGGATCTATTTGGATTATCCAATTTTGTAGAACTAGCCTTTGGCTTGCGTGAAAAATGTGCGAAAAAGTTTGTGTATGCATACGCTCCTAGTCACATAAGCAACACAAGGAGACATAAACCAAAACGCTTCGGCTATCTCCTCCTAGGTTTTATTTAGAAATACATCCACATTTTTACATAACTTGTGAAATTAGTGGACAAAACTTTTGGGGGCGTTTTTGTTAATAAGTGCTATACTTTTTATAAAATACGCAAAAAGTCACCGTTTTTCGGAAATTATCCATCAGAAAATCTATTTCCTCCTAAGATAAACTGAAAAATCGCTCAAATTTTTTCAAACGATTGCGGAAAAAAAAAATCTAAAAGCCATATTTCTAATATTGATCGAAAACTCAAATATAAATTTTCCAAAGTCACGTGAAAAATTTCCGGAGAAATGTGCTTCAATTTTTCGAAAGTAGGCTCAAATAAAGCCAGGAAAACACTAAAAATAAAGTTTGCTTACGTCAGGTGAAAGTGAAGTTTTAGTAGTCAAATTTAAAAACAAACTTTATTTTTGAGCTTAATTTTGAAAAAAATACTCGAAAAAACTCAAAAAACTTTTGTTGTTATTAGCGGGAGTTGTCCGTAAGATCCCGGGCCCAAATAAATCTCAACGTACGTAAGATCCCACTCCGGTGTGATATCGCTAAAAACAGAAAAAATGGGATTTACGGTTACCAAATTCGTAATCCCACTCCGGGATCAAATTATTTCAAATGCCATAAGATCCCACTTCGGTGTGATATCGCTAAAAAATAGCAAAAATGGGATCTTACGGTTACCAAAGTTCGTAAGATCCCACTCCGTAAGGTACCTAATTCGGCGAGATAAAAGACTTTTTATTTAATATATATTTTATAATTTCGAAAATAAAATTTAACAAAAATTCATAATAAGCGTTAATTTATTGAAGTTTAATTATCAATTACAGATGTTGGATATAAGCAGACTTTTTCGAGAAACTTAAATAGGCTGTAACAGTCTGCAGTTTTCACTTTCAAGTGATACTTCATAAAACACCAGGTACAATCTTAATTAGCATAATTAGCAATCAAAATTAAACTGAAATTTTCAATTGGCCGGTAATTTTTAAAATTACTTCTGGTCTTATTATTAATTATAGTTAAATATAATTATAAGTCGAAATTATTGAAGACTTTCCAAGAAAAATTCAATTTATTCTATATTTGTTTTGAGAAAATTGTACTTTTACTTATGTTGAGAATATATTGCTCTTTTAATAATTTTTGAAATTAATTGAACTTTATTAATTCTTAAATTAAATGTACTTTGATAACTTTTTAAAATTAATTGTATTTTATTAGTTTAAAATTAATTGCACTTTTATCAATTTTTAAATTAATTTAACTTTTATTTATTTTAAGAATTAATTTTACTTTTATTATTTTTTTTAAATAATTTTACTTTATTAATTTATAAAATCAATTGCACTTAACTAAATTTGTGAAATTAATTGTCATTTTAATTATTTAATAATAATTGTACTGTTATTATTATTTTTTAAATTAATGTGCTTTTATAATTTTAAAAGATTTGCACTTTTATTAATTTCAAAAATTAATTAGACTTTTATTTATTTAAGAATTAAATGGACCTTTTTTATTTCAAAGGCGCTTTCAAAAACGCGGCTACTGCCGCGGTTACTATTGTGACAAACAGATTATTATTAAAACAAATATTTTTACCTCACTCAGACTGCGTGGGTTATTCGAGAATTGATACTTATTTCAAAGAGAAAATACATTTTACATTTTATTCCAAATAAATGAAGAAACAATTATTCAAATGAATAAAGTAATATTAAATGAAGTTTAACCTTCCGAAGCATATAACAAAAGTTTTTTATGATTTTATTGCTCGATTATCTCAATTCAGATAATCTAATAATAAAATGTAAATAGTATTTTTCTAAGTAAATAAGTATCAATTATATCTGAGCAAGGTAAATATCATTTGTTTAAACTGTACCCCGTTATTTGAGTGTTTTTCATTTTGAAACATAAACAATTGAATTGGTGCATTTTTATGGCACAAATTCGGATAGTAAAATCAACCTGTCGAAAAAATGTTAACTTCCGGTTTTGAAATTTTTGGAAGTTTAATAGTGATACTTTCATCTAAAGGTAAAATTTTGTTGAAAGTTTCAATACAAAAAAATTTCCACTTTCAAACTTTCAACAATTTCAAAACCGGGAGCTAAATTTTTTAATTTTGTTCCGTATATTTGTATGCGGGATTTGAGAGTTATGAAGATTCATAGTGAAAAATTTCATTAAATTTTCACTTTAGTGTAAGGATAGGTATCGATTTTATTGGCTCATTTAACTCGTAGACTTTAGACATGAATCTGTACCCAGACTCGATTTTAGCCAACGCGTTGCCTCACTTTTAAATCGGCCATATTAGCAAAGTTTCATTATTAACATTCATTTTGCAATAGCTGAAAATAATATTCAGCCAATTTGCTATAGAAATAAAATAACAAAATAAAATTTTAAACCAATTTAAAGGCATTTAATGAGGATAAGAAAACAAAAAGATGCGAAAATTACCTCCTGTTACAAAGGAAAGTGCAATAATAAGATGAAATTAAACCTTAATTTATATTTGCAATTACCTCATATAAAACTTCAAATGATTTTCTATCGTTCTGTCTAAAAATAATTAGATGTTTTCTACAAAATTCTCTAGTATAATGACTCTTAAATTATTTTGGAATCTAATTTTTCGTGAGAAAGAAAGAAAAACACACGCCTACGCATGAACTCACTGATTCTCATGTTATCAGTGTTCCGGAAGTTTGGACTTCTAAGACTGCCTTATTTAAACCTGGGGCCAATTTAAAATGCAATAAAAGTCTTAGAAATTCGTGACGATTCTTTTAAGGGGTCTTCCACGTGATTTGAGTACTTTTAAAAAAAATTGTACAGTAATTTAAAAAAGTACTCAAATTACGTCAAAAAAATTCCAGGGTCAACTTCAAACGTTTTTAAGAACTTTTTCTCATTACACTAATGTCCGAATAAAATCAGGTGACGAAATAATTCAAAAATAAGGTTTGAAATATGTCATAGATAAATCCTTATTTCTCGAAAAATAAGATCACGTGACGTGTTTGGAAAATATTATTATGTTCAAAACTCTTAAATTAGGTGTTTATTGGCCCANATATAACGCTTACATTACCTCCAACAAATGCGATGAGGAAAAAGCAAAGCATGGCCAACATTGTGTAGATTATTAATGGTGAGTGGTACGGATACATGTTATAATCTGCGATCTGTGAATTCACTCGGATCAGGTTTATACACATCCTTATTTTTCTCAATCAGGGTGCCATTAAAATACAGCATGTCATATTTTTGCTCCTATTCTTAATTTTGCAGAAGCTAATCTCGCCAATCAAAACGTTCAATTCTGCAAAGACCTACTTGTTGGCTAAATTTAAACCTTTTGATTGGCGGAGGTCAGTTTCTGCAGAAACTAAGAATGAGATTACAATGTGATATTGATGTATCCGATTACGAATCGTAATTTACGATGCCCCAAGTTCAAAAAAGTTTTTTCTAGGCGAGAGTTTTTTTTCTAAAAACATAAATGAATCATGACTCATAAATGATTTCTGAGGCATTCCATGGTTTGTGGAAAGTTATCATAAAAAAAGAAAAAATATTTTTTTGGACTCGGGCATCGTTCATCGATCTATTTTCTTTTATTTAAAAATTTGCAGGGGTAATTTTATCAATAATGGCTCAACATTTTTGTTGTTCTCCACAGCCACATGCAGGAAATGATAGTACATAATGGCCATTATTAATGGTACTAAAAGTTGTATAAAAATTGGAACCTAAGCTAAGCTGATTTCGTAAGTTTTGTCTTGTTTGGTTGATGTGTGCTCTGAGCAATTGAGTCAAATGAATGACCGGAATCGATTTCCATCTGTTATTGTGAGTTAAAACTACATCCTCGTCACTAAAAACACTAATTCATATCGAAAATGATCCCTACTGGGCCTTTTTACATCACGCATCATAACTTTGAGAAAGTGACCAATCACATAATTGATTGTCGACTTAATTAAAGAATCGCGATTTCATTGGTCACTTCATTGGTCACTCAAAGTTATGACACTGGACAATATCGCATTAAGGGGGTTTTATCGAATTTTCTAGTTTATCCAATTATTTTTTGGAAAAAAATAACATAACCTCGATTTTAATGAAAAATGCTAAAAATAGTAAAAGTTATTAGCAGCTTTTTTATTTAGTTATGCACTGGATTTAATGGGGTACTTTCGGTAAAATAGAATGGAAATTATTTTCTAGAAACTTCGAAAATCGACTTCCGGTTGAACAAAAATGCCAATTTTCTTCTTGTATTATTCGTGCAGAGATCCAAAAAAATATGCATGAGAAAGTAAGAAGACATTATTTATCCAACTCATACCAAATTAAAAAAAAAGTGTCAAAATCGTTTTCTAGAAATTTGAGGTTTAATTAAAATTTTGCGTTTTTCATGATTCTAGGAATATATCGACCAAAATTCGGATATCATGTAAGCAGATTTTTCACTCAGTAAATCATCAGTTTTCATTGGCGGTATTGTTTTAACGCCGTCGGGTCAATGGTAAAATGTTAAAAAAGTGAATGTAAAAAAAAAAAGTTAAATGCAAAAATAAAATATGGAATTAGCATATTATATACCAATGCATATAAATTAGCTGACCACTGCACTAAATGAAATTTTCTATCAGATGGTACCATATTTTTTCAAATACTGTAATTTGTTAATAATTATGCTGTCAATTTCAGCTCTTTACATTTTACCCTTGGTCCATTATTAAACTTAATCTGATCAACTTATTTTTTTCTGAAAATCTTAGAAATTTGACTTCCGGTTGCACCAAACGCAATTTTCTATTGATTCCGTGCAGAGACCCAAAAAAAATCTTCATGAGAATGTAAAAGACATATTTCTCCAACTCATACAATTTTAAAAAAAATCTGTCGAATTTGTTTCGAGAAAATTAAGCTTCAATTGTAAATCTCACAATAACGTTTTTTTGATTCTAGAACAAGCCGATCGAATTCCAAACAATATTTCCGTTTACTATAGACGAAGTAAAACATTTATACAAAATTGATTAATTTCATCGAACCGTTTTTAAAAAAAAGACATTAAAGACAAAATAAGTGTTCTAAAACTCTCCGCCCACCTGAGGCTATGGACCTGGTCCATTAGGCCCTATGGTGCTCAAATACAAATTTTGACTTTCCAGTCGAGAGTCAAAAGGATAGATCTGCATATAAGTCTTTTTCAGAATTTTTCAAAATTGTACTGTTGTTTTCTGAGCTGACATATCAAAACCGTTTGAGTAACCCCTTAAGGGGGTTCTATAGGCCAGCCAGACTTTTTTCGAGGCTCATACTTTTTATTTTTTTTTTTAGCATCAGAAAAAAAAAAATTAAACATTTTCCGGGTAACACGTAATTTATTTGATCACGTGAAAGATTCGTGAGATATTTATAAATCTGAATAACCTACAGGATCTGTTAACTCGTGGCGTCGCTTTTGAAAATAATTTCTAAAATTAAAGTTAAATATAACTCGGTAAGACCGCAGTTAAAGATAGCCAAGCCGCCTGTATGGCTCTGTGCAGCCGTATTATTAAATGCCCAATTATTCAGAAAATTATCTTGCTAATGATTAAAAAAAAGGATTAAAAGTTCAAATAAACTCAATTATTTGAACGATGAAAACATATGAGTATTAAGCCTCAAGTGGAGCGTGATTCGTTGGCCAATCAGCTCGAAGAGCACTCAAAAAACTGAAGACTCAACATTTGTTTTTTATAAGCACATATTCAATATTATACTGTACGTTCCGAAGCAGATTTATTCCACTTTTAAATACATACATTATCATACTTTATCAAGAAATTTCTATCATTATTTTTTCAGAGAATTGATATTTTTTGAGGGAATTAGTGCTGGAATTAACCAGTTTAATTTCAAAAAAATATTTTTTGAGAACAATGACCAAGTTTTTGTTATCAGAGGTCAATTTTCAACATACGGAGCTTGTGTGAATACAACTCATATTTATTTTTCACGCTTTTTGAAAAATTTCTTATTTCTCATTTATACGCGTCACGTGATTTTTTTGTCGAGTATACCGTATGGAAAAAAATCTTATTTTTTCCTGTAGATTGGCCTCACATGTGTCGAAAAAACCCGTTTAAAGTCGATACGACTGTGCACAGCCGTAATTGGCTTTTGGTCACGCGTGACCAAAAGCACGCTGCGAGTTGAAATTGGAAGCGTGACGTATGCTGTTTTGAGCCCGATCGAAGAATCTCACAATATCTATGATTTTATTTGAAAAATCTGTTAATTTAGCTTTGATGTAAAAATTCAGATAATTGTTTAGCTAATAATTAGCTGCTACGAAAAAAGTAACAACATTTTTTTTTTATATAATATATATTTTATATAAATGAGGTCCTTTCAGATTCAAGTTCGCGTTTTGCTTTGCGTGAACGGCCTTATTGGTGAACCACTGTGAAGATTCAAAAAATATTTTCAAAATTTTTTATGCCCTCGGGAAAAAAACAAGGCAAATCGGGTTTTTTAACTCGGCCTCAGGAGGCCCCTTGGTTGGTTAACATCGGTTAACCGGTTGGTCAATAAGTCATTTGAAAATGTCAAGTTTATCTAAATAAACTCTGAACGTTGCCTGGTGGCATATTGCATTCCCCGAAGCAGCTTCTGAGAGCGACTTCCATATTTTTCAGGCCTCATCAAATACATGATAAAGGCAATGTTTAAAAACTATTTTGAAAATTAATTTACCTGCCAGTGTTGAAATTGACCCAAATTCGGCTAAAACTCTGTTGGAACAGTATTAGAATATGCTTGATTGACGATCCGAAATTCTCTGGAAAATTTGAAATGACCCTATCTGCCATGTCGTCCATGTTTTATTATATCCTCAGCAGGATACTCTTTCTTAAAAGGATCCAATCTACTAGCCGATCTTTTTTATAATATCAAATCGATAAATCGGTTCGATCTGATTTTCATATTCAACAGAGAGCGGTAGAGTCGTACTCAGATGGATAAATAGGGTGAATCAGGTGAAAACAGCTTTTATATTAATAATTCAGCGAAGAACTCCAACTCAACGAAAAATAAAAAAATACTCAGTGGGTATACCGAAGTTGAAAGATTTTTCAATTTTTTTCAAAATTTTAGCTGATTCTCTTGAAGACCCTACCTATCAAATAATAGAGCAGTTATTTCGATGCATTTTTCCCAAAATTCATCATGAATGATCCTAGGTATGTCTTGGTTACTCAAGCGTTTTACAACTGAATGGTGAATAAGCATATATTTCATTGCTGGCAGCATTATAGACTATATTTATAGACTATTAATTATTAGATGCAGCATCAGCATGTCGTGATCTTAAAAGACTTTACAGCCAAAGATTGGAAACAAAGGAATGATGTTCGTCAGAGTTTAGATTTTCATCTCAATTATAAAGCGACGAATAGAGGTTCTTACTGCTACAATTGGTTATTTTTTGCACTTAGACCATTTAAGTTTTTCGGGTAATTCAATTTTTTTCTAAAATATTATTTCATAGCCAAAGTTGAAATCAAAACTCACTGTCAGAGGTGCATAATTTAGATCTCAATTACGGCGACCATCCGTTGGATGGGATCGATCTACCTGATGTTCTGTCGGATGACCAATTTCCACCGATCCGTCTTTGGTGGATCAATTCATCCAATTTTGAAAAAACCTATATAATCAAAATCTTCAAGTCGATTCCGATCAAGTCTGATTCCGATTCGATCAAATGCCACCCCTGCTGTACGAGTATAATAGTCAAAATAAAAATGTTATTTACAGTTATAATTGTTTGTCACTTAGGGGGTACTGATCGCGTTTCACAGAATTCCTAAAAACTGGAGACCCGGACTAATTAAGGCAAAAAAAATGAGAATGAAAATATTTTTTCTTTTTGATTACAAGTTCGGCAGGCGCGAGTCCAAAGTCGGGAATGAGCCATTTTTTAGCGAAATTAGACACCATTCTTATGTAATCATTCTCGGTAACCACACATCCGACTTTTAATTTGTTCTTTTGTAACGATGATATTATGTGGACTCGGTTGTGGCCCGAGTCGTTTTTGATCCAAATGTAAATTAAGGGGTAGCGGTCGCAATGTTTTAGGCCTCAAAGTGCCTTATAAACATAACAACCGCTGCCCCCTTAATTTACATTTGTATCAAAATCGACTCGGCCACAGCCGAGTCCCACATAATTCATCGTATAAAAATATCAAAATTAAAAGTCGGACGAGAATGATTTACATAAGAATGGTGTCTAATTTCGCTTAAAAATGCTCATTTCCCGACTTTGGACTCGTCGCCTGGCCGAACTTATAATCAAAAAATAAAAAAAAATATTTTTCATTCTCATTTTTTTGCCTTTATAAGTCTGCTCTCAGTTTAGTTATTCTTACTAAACTATTTAGCTTCACTGTTCCACATAAAAAAATCATTGTCCATTCTCAAATTTATCAGAAAGTAAAGTCATGCGACTGTTTTGACTTCTGATTGGAATTTTGAAGTTACGTTTAATGAAAAACAATTATAGGTGCTGAATTGGATATGAATATTTTTTCACTGTGGATTTCTGAGAAAAAAATAATTCGAAATTGTTTTTTAGTGAACTTTAATTTGTTTTCAAAATATGTGCTATTTCCAATTTTTCTTCCATTTTTTCAAAATTTTTGTTATTATCGAATAATTCGAAAATTTACGCAAAAATATCACTCCAGCTACCCGATTTTCATTTGCGGTTTTTTTCCATGGCCTTAATTATGGATATAATATTTACATATATATAGTATATCATAATAATATATGTATATCGATTACGGTCGTTAAGGGGGCGTGGGACTCTGATTTGACATTTTCTCGGTTGAAATATACGGAAAACTAAAACTTATCAGTAAACCGAAAAAGCTAATTTGTAGATCTATCCTTAATCTGACGCAAAATACATCACCAATTAGTTTTGCCATAACACAATAGTTACAGTATCGTTACAAGATGACAATTTTCCAAACTGCAAAATTTATTCTCCTCCCAGACCTTATATCCAATTTAGCTCAAATTTTCACAAAATTACGCTAATGGTAGTATGTCAATCTTGTAACGCAAAAAGTAAGCTTTTTTTTTATCCTGTGAATAAAAAATTCGAAAACCGCAAAAACCGACGTTTTTTTGACAATCTTACACTTTAAAATCTAGTATTTCAAAGCTTTCCCAGAAATTAAAAATAAAAATTGATAAAAGATTTTAGCTTGGAGATCGAATAAATCGGGAATGATGAAATGCATCTCGATTTACCATATTCTAAGTGTGATTATTTTAGGGGTTAAAAAAATAGTTGAAACAAAACTTCAACAAGAAGATGATATTGGGATAGATTTATCTCATATGGCCCAGAAAACAGAAAAGTTTGCTTAAATGCACTTTTCGGGGGAAAAAACGCACTTTTGATTTCTAATCGTTTCCCAAAATTCAAAAGCCAATTTAATAATTCCTAATAATTCTTTCGTTATAGCGGAAATTCTAAAGATAAGCATAAGAAGACAAAAAAGTCAAAACCTAGTTCTAGGTAAAATTTCAAGATTTTTCAAAAATATTTTCAAAATTTTAAAATTTTTTATCATTGTTTATTAATTAAATATAGTCATTGTTTCAACCCTTCAAACATCCACATTGCTCTTAATCAAGATGGGAACGAATCCATAAAGATTTAACAGTTTTGAATTGCAAAACCTGTAGTGGGAACCAATTTTACCTTGAACATATTCGTTAAATAATTTTGGCTGGGGTCCAATTTCAATATTCCATTAAATGTAGATAAAATTTTAATTCAAAAATAAAGAAAGGGTAAGGGTGCCTATTATGGGCATGCAAGTCAAACCTGTAAAATAATATTTTACATTCAAAATTTTTTTCAAAATTTTTCAAAAATTGAAAATTTTTTTGAACCTTGTATATAACTTTTAAATTTTTTAACTGCTGTATATTATGTTGTTATTTTGTAATAAAATTGTATTTAAAGTTTCTTTTTTTTTCATTAGAAATGGACAATCTACAGAATTTTATATTCTGACGAGGATGAACCTCAACACAAAACACGGAAAACAAAAAAAGCTGGCACCAAGACAAAGCCAGATTAAAAATCAAATTTTTCACAGGTTGAAAAATTTAAATCTTTTCGATAAAGATTACCAAAATGGATTTTAAATTTATACAAAAATTTATGAACATTTTAAAAAGGTACTCGTGCCTTTTTCGGGATCTTTTTTACATAATTTTAAGTAAATTTACCTGAATTTTTTATAGGCACCGTCGAACAAATTTCTGACAGAAAATTGAAAAAATCGTCCAATCCCATCTCCAGGATTTCCAAAGGCTGGGATTCATTTAGTGGCTTCCATGACAAACAATACACGCCAAATTTCGATTAATTCAGAGGATTTGTTAAACCATCAATGCGAACGTCAAAATACTGAAAGCGAAATTTTTAAAACTTTCTTCAAAAAAATCAAAATCTGGAAAAAAGTTCAAAATCTTATTTCGAAAATGTTGAAATATGGACGAAAGAAAACTTTCGATTCAATTAAACAAATTCAACAACATATTCCAGAGGTTTTTTTCCATTTTTATTTTTTCGGAAAAAATTTACATTTTTTAGAATAAATTTTCATAATAATTTACTTTTAAATAGTTTTTAGCCAACCGAAAAATGGAAACCGGGGAAAAAGATAGAAAACCAGAAAAAGGAAGAATTTCAAATTTTCTCAAAAAATCCCTCTAACTTCGGAGCAAATAGTCGGGAGAAAAATCCGAAGTCGGAATCGGGAAGACAAAAAACCCTCGCATTCGATTTCAAAAAATAATCTAAAACTAATCTAAATCAGAAAAAAGGGATTTGTTCTTCCGATTCAGATGTCGACTCTAAAAGCGATTCCTCAAAAACTCATCGGATTTCCAAAATCGAATTTGCAAAAAAGATTTGAAAATCGGTTAAATCAACAGGAGAGCCCAAGCTCTTCTCCCCGACCTATTTACTCCGGAAACATCGCCACAGGCTAGACTAAATTTAACTAAGGATCCTTTATTGTTCGATTTACTCAAAGACTTAGAAAAAAAATTTCCACCAAAATGTAAATAAATTAGCAAAATTTATTTTCTTTAATTTCCGAAAATAAAATTCTTAATTGGATATATCCAATAGGAATTTTATTTTGGATTAAAAATCATAAAGACATTTCTGGAAAAATTTTAGAAAAGCTACTGTTTAAGTAGCTTTCAAAAGTCTCATAAAAATTTCTAAATCTAAGGATCTGAAATCGGAAATTATAGGAAACTCGGAATGCATGAAATTTTTATAAATAAAATCGACAAATTTCTTAGAGGTCAAATTAACCCTCCCGAGAGTTTAAATTAAAATTGAACAAAAAATCATACATTGATAATTCGTTCTTTAGAACCTTATTTGACTCAATTTCCAAAATTAAAATAGTAAAATCGGATCCTAATATTTTTACCTTTTTGCAAAAAATTATTTCTTCGACTCCTAGGGAAGAAGATTTATGTTTACTATGGATACAGTTAATTAGCTTTACTAGAGCCATGAACTGTATCAGATAATCTCAGATTATTCTTTTAAACCTAAACGTAAACAAAAATTCCTGATAAAAACGTAAATTAATTGAGGCATTATCTGTTACAGGCCGATTAAAATTCATAAAACAGACAAAATTTTAAGCAGATTTCGTCTTTTATAATTGCTATTAACACCGAAAATGTTTTAAACGGACTGTAACAGAAATAGCCTAAGTGTTTATATGATAAAAACACAAAGAATATATTAAGAATAAGGGTAATCACTTGGAATCTATTGTTTTTCGGTAATTTCAAAAATTAAATTTTCTAAAATTAGTTAAACATAAATTTATAAAAATAATTAAAATTAATTTACGAAGAATGATTTAGTTTTAAAGGTACACCCTACACCAGTAAACGAACAGCGGTTACTCTTGTTTGTTTGGGACTTCATACAGATATGATTAAAAAGTGTCCAGCTTGGCATCAGATGCCATGTTTAACCACTATGTGTCAGTTAGGGTGCATTACCAATAAAGTACTAAATTTTAAAATTCCATTTGTAATTTGTGAACTAATGTTTTAGATGCTATGCATGGCTTGTGACTTTGTATAATCCTATCCAAGCCACTGCAATAATATTCGTCCCGATGAATCAAAAAATATTTTAGAGGATAAAAGATTCGGATATTGAATCATCGATTTAGAATTAAATCTTTAACAACCCAATTAGAAAACTTTCATGAAGTTTGAAAAACTTATTGATTATAAAATTTAAATTACCTTAAAAATCCAATTTTTTCGTCTTTATCTTTTATTTCTTCTTTTCTATATCCAATATTCCAACGAAAGCATTTTTCTTTCTTTTCAAACTCAAAAAATAAAAATTTCCTTCTGAAATTTTTCATTTTTTCTATTAAAAACCCCTGAAATATTTCTTAAAATTTAAAAACATTAAAAAACTTGGTTTTAATCTTTTTTTAATTTTTATAAATTTCACAAATCGCGCAGATTTGAAAAAAGGGGTTCTCTTCTCGTAACATGCGTTAAAACATATGCCATTTAACACTACTCTAAAGCAATTTAGTTTGGGACGTTGATAGAACTCAAGGAAAATTATATTAGTTTCATTGGTTTAGAAATGTCCTTATAATAAATTGCTTTTCGCATCTGTTTCTGTACTTTAGAAATACTAGTAATAAACTTGTATTTACATAATCACTTTGAGTTTTTGTTTCTTAGCAAAGTAGACCTTTCTTTCAGGTAATTTTATTTATAAAATTAAACTGAAAGATGTCACTAGCACGACAAAAAATTGTGATTAGATTTTCAACAAGAAATAAAAGTCTCGATTTGTTCTCAGTTTGTTTTTGCTTCTCAATTTTAAGAGCATTTCTGAGAATTTAATCGAGACTTTATTTAATTCTGCGGAAAATAAATTTTTTCTCAAAAAACCCCTGAGTCAAAAAAAATTATAACAAAACCATCTTTCTTACACAGGACAATTTTAACCTATTTTTCCAAAAAAATAAAAAACTTTTTTTTTTTTCTATCAATTTTTTAAATCATTTTTTTATACATTTTTTAGACTCTTCCCCACCCTCAATCCTACAAGTTTACTACGTATTTATAACTACTTCTTAATCAATTTGTTTGGGACGTTGATAGAACTCAAGGAAAATTATATTATTTTCATTGGGTTCTAGAAATGTCTTATAATAAATTCTTTTTCGCATCTGTTATCTGTACTTTAGAAATACTAGTAAACAAACTTGTATTTACATAAATCCCTTTGATTTTTGTTTTCTTTAGCAATGAAAAATGTGCAACAGGGCCTTTAGGATACTATTTGGATTATCCAATTTGTTAACTAGCCTTGGCTTGCGTGAAAAATGTGCGAAAAAGTTTGTGTATGCATACGCGCTCCTAGTCACATAAGCAACACAAGGAGACATAAACCAAAACGCTTCGGCTATCTCCTCCTAGGTTTTATTTAGAAATACATCCAACATTTTTACATAACTTGTGAAATTAGTGGACAAAACTTTTGGGGGCGTTTTTGTTAATAAGTGCTATACTTTTTATAAAATAGCAAAAAGTCACCGTTTTTCGGAAATTATCCATAGAAAATCTCATTTCCTCCTAAGATAAACTGAAAAATCGCTCAAATTTTCAAACGATTGCGGAAATAAAAAAAAATCTAAAAGCCATTATTTCTAATATTGATCGAAAACTCAAATATAAATTTTCCAAAGTCACGTGAAAAATTTCCGGAGGAAATGTGCTTCAATTTTTTCGAAAGTAGGCTCAAATAAAGCCAGGAAAACACAAAATAAAGTTTGCTTACGTCAGGCTGAAAGTGAAG
Organism: Oikopleura vanhoeffeni; assembly: GCA_004367855.1. Classification (NCBI taxonomy): domain Eukaryota; kingdom Metazoa; phylum Chordata; class Appendicularia; order Copelata; family Oikopleuridae; genus Oikopleura; species Oikopleura vanhoeffeni. The sequence goes on along the minus strand of SCLH01002031.1, from coordinate 89,277 downwards.
TTTAGGTAGTCAAATTTAAAAAACAAACTTTATTTTTGAGCTTAATTTTGAAAAAAATACTCGAAAAAACTCAAAAAATTTTGTTGTTATTAGCGGGAGTTGTCCGTAAGATCCCGGGGCCAAATAAAATCTCAACGTAACGTAAGATCCCACTCCGGTGTGATATCGCTAAAAAACAGAAAAAATGGGATCTTACGGTTACCAAAGTCGTAAGATCCCACTCCGGGATCAAATTATTTCAATGTCCATAGATCCCACTTCGGTGTGATATCGCTAAAAATAGCAAAAGGGATCTCATACGGTTACCAAAGTTCGTAAGATCCACTCCGTAAGGTACCTAATCGGCGAGATAAAGACTTTTATTTAATTTAATATATATTTTATAATTTCGAAATAAAATTTAACAAAAATTATAATAAGCGTTAATTTATGAAGTTTAATTATCAATAACAGATGTTGGAAAATATAGCAGATTTTTCGAGAAACTTAAATAGCTGTAACAGTCTGCAGTTTTCACTTTCAAGTGATACTTTCATAAAACCGGTACAATCTTAATTAGCATAATTAGCAATCAAAATTAAACTGAAATTTTCAATTGGCCGGTAATTTTTAAAATTTACTTCTGGTCTTATTATTAATTATAGTCTATAATTTATAGATTCGGAATTATTGAAGACTTTTCCAGAAAAAATTCAATTATTATTCTATATTTTGTTTTGAGAAAATTGTACTTTTACTTATGTTGAGAATTAATTGCTCTTTTAATAATTTTTGAAATTAATTGAACTTTATTAATTCTTAAATTAAATGTACTTTGATAACTTTTTAAAATTAATTGTATTTTATTAAGTTTAAAATAATTCACTTTTATCATTTTAAATTAATTAACTTTTATTTATTTTAAGAATTAATTTACTTTTATTATTTTTTTTAAATAATTGTTACTTTATTAATTTATAAAATCAATTGCACTTAACTAAATTTGTGAAATTATTGTCCATTTAATTATTTAATAATTAATTGTTACTGTTATTTATTATTTTTTAATTAATTGTGCTTTTATTAATTTTAAAATGATTGCACTTTTATTAATTTCAAAAATTAATTAGACTTTTAGTTATTTAAGAATTAAATGGACCTTTTTTATTTCAAGGCGCTTTCAAAAACGCGGCTACTGCCACGGCGGTTACTATTTGTGACAAACAGATTATTATTAAAACAATAATTTTTTACCTCACTCAGACTGCGTGGGTTATTCGAGAATTGATACTTATTTTCAAAAAAAATACTATTTACATTTTATTCAAATAAATGAAGAGAAACAATTATTCAAATGAATAAAGTAAATATTAAATGAAGTTTAACCTTCCGAAGCATATAACAAAAGTTTTTTTGATTTTTATTGCTCGATTATCTCAATCAGATAATTCTAATAATAATGTAAAATAGTATTTTTCTAAGTAAATAAGTATCAATTATATCTGAGCAAGGTAAATATCATTTGTTTAAACTGTACCCCGTTATTTGAGTGGTTTTTCATTTTGAAACATAAACAATTGAATTGGTGCATTTTTATGGCACAAATTCGGATAGTAAAATCAACCTGTCTGAAAAATGTTAACTTCCGGTTTTGAAATTTTTGGAAGTTTAATAGTGATACTTTCATCTAAAGGTAAATTTTGTTGAAAGTTTCAATACAAAAAAATTTTCCACTTTCAACTTTCACAATTTCAAAACCGGGAGCTAATTTTTAATTTTGTCGTATATTTGTTTTGCGGATTTGAGAGTTATGAAGTTCATAGTGAAAAATTTCATTAAATTTTCACTTTAGTGTAAGGATAGGTATCGATTTTATGGGCTCATTTAACTCGTAGACTTTAGACTATGATCTGTACCCAGACTCGATTTTAGCCAACGCGTTGCCTCACTTTTAAATCGGCCATATTAGCAAAGTTTCATTATTAACAATTCATTTTGCAATAGCTGAAATAATATTCAGCCAATTTGCTATAGAAATAAAATAACAAAATAAATTTTAAACCAATTTAAAGGCATTTAATGAGGATAAGAAAACAAAAAGATGCGAAAATTACCTCTGTTACAAGGAAAGTGCAATAATAAGATGAAATAAACCTTAATTTATATTGCAATTACTCATATAAAACTTCCAAATGATTTTCTATCGTTCTGTCTAAAAATAATTAGATGTTTCTACAAAAATTCTCTAGTATAATGACTCTTAAATTATTGGGAATCTAATTTTCGTGAGAAAGAGAAGAAAAACACACGCCTACGCATGAACTCACTGATCTCATGTTTTCAGTGTTCCGGAAGTTTGGACTTCTAAGACTGCCTTATTTAAACCTGGGGCAATTTAAAATGCAATAAAAGTCTTAGAAATTCGTGACGATTTCTTTTAAAGGGGTCTTCCACGTGATTTGAGTACTTTTAAAAAAATTGTACAGTAATTTAAAAAAGTACTCAAATTACGTCAAAAAAATTCCAGGGTTCAACTTCAAACGTTTTAAGAACTTTTTCTCATTACACTAATGTCCGAATATAAATCAGGTGACGAAATAATTCAAAATAAGGTGAAATATGTCATAGATAAATCCTTATTTCTCGAAAATAGATTCACGTGACGTGTTTGGAAAATATTATTATTTCAAAACTCTTAAATTAGGTGTTTATTGGCCCAAAAAATTTTTCGGCGTAATTTGATCACTATTTTTTTACTTTCACAAAACCTTATTTCCTAATTTGAGGTCACGTGATCGCTTTTGACTTTGGTGTAATGGGAAAAAGTCTTAAAACTTTTAAGAACCACTTCTTCTTTCAAAAATTGATTTAAGCATTTTTGGAAAAAAACAGTATTACTTTTACCAACCTTATTCCTTAAAATATACGGCACGTGATCATTTCGGGCTATGATGTAATTAAAAAAAATCTTAGAATTTTTTTCTGATCACGTATGAAAGGTTTAATTTTGTGTTTTTAAAAAAATTTTGCAAAAAATAAGTACTGTAATACAGGGAAAATTTTCAAAAAAAAACGCACAAACGTTCATTTGTTTCAAAGTTTATCGATAACTTTTATAACTGATCTTGTCATCAATGATAAGGCGTCGTAAAATGCGATTAAATGAGTGTGCGGCAACGCTGTTGGCTAAAATGAGTCTACGATGTTAAAAGAAGGAATTTTCTTTCTAAATTGTTTTTCTTGCAAATTCTCACAGGGGGTCTAAAAATTTTGCTAGGTGAAAATCTCTAATGACCACAGTTCTAAGCAAAAATTCAATCACTCACGAGCTAGCTGATATCAGATTTGGATTCCTGGTACTCAATTACTTATAGCCTATTGGTCCGAGTCAAATGTTATTTCAAAATAAATGTTTTATAGTAACCCCAAAATGAGTCATAATGACGTAACAAGTGAAATCTGATATCATATTTGGATTCCTGGTACTCAATTACCCTTGCTGACCAGTTTTTAAATCTATAAAGGTTCTATTTAAATGAATGTTCTAAAGTGACCCAAAATAACTCACAATGACGTCATCGATGAAATCAGATTCAAACTCCAGGTGCCCATATTAGTCTATAGACCGAATTTTGGCCTGATTGATAAAACTTTGGAAAACGGATTTACCGGAAAATCTGACTGCTTCACCGAAAACACCCATATTGTTTTCAACTCAACTTCAAGCAAAAAACATATATCACGAAAAAGATTGTTCAAAAACTGTTAGACAAATTTGAAAGTGACCTTTAAGGGTATCCCGGTCCCTAATTTGACATTCTCGATGAAATATCAGCCAAACAGAGTGTCAATGATATTATTCAGATTAGCCAATTTGTAGAACTAGCCTTCAACTTGCGAAAAAAATATGCCAAAACTTTTTTGTATGACCACACTCCTTCACACATAAGCGACACAAGAGGACCTAAGCCAAAACGGAAAATCTATCTCCTCCCAGGTTTTATTTTGAAATAAACCCAAATTTTAACACAAGCTGTATAATTACTATTAAAAACTTTACAGTGGCGGTTTTGTCGATAAGTGCTATATTTTTTCTAGAACATGCAAAAAACCACCGTTTTTTGGACATTACGCCTCGAAAAATCTATCTCCTCCCAGGTTAAATTTGCAAATTAGCTCAAAATTTTGCAAAAGCTAGTTCGAAACAAATAAAAACTTTACAGTGGCGTTTTTTTGCAATTTCGACCCCAAACCCAAAATATGAATTTTTCAAGGTCACGTGAAAAAAATGTGCTTCGATTTTTTCGAAAGTAGGCTCAAAAGAAAGCTATGAAAACACTGAAGAGAAAATTGGCTTACGTCAAGCCAAAATTTTTAAGTTTTAGGGGTCAAATTGAAACAAACGTTATTTTTCAACTTAATTTTGAAAAAAATACTCAGAAAAAATCGAAAAA
>SCLH01002031.1:73299-84508 GCA_004367855.1 Oikopleura vanhoeffeni | reverse complement strand
TGTTATGCCCAAATTCAGCTGTAATTTAATCTCGCTGTCTACCCACCGGACGAAAAAAAGTGACAATTAAAAAAAAATCAGGCTGTACGTCTTTTCCAGATTGAACCAATCAAAACGGTGGAAATCATATTTATTCAAATTGGAAAAAAAAAGCAAAAACGTTACATGCTGTATATAATTCACCCATAGACTATGGGCCATAGTTGCTAATACGTTCATCAAAAAGTCGACCCTGACAATTCTTCTGGTGGTACTCTCAAGTTCATACGATGACTTGAAATTGACCTTGAACTTCGACCGGTTATTTGAGGTCGACCACATGGTCGCCGACCCTAATCCAAAAAACGTATTACTAAAAAACGCTTAATTTTCACTTGCCTAAAAATTAGCTCTTCATACGGAGTCGCTAGAACTGAGTTCAGCACCCCCTGTAAAATCTCCAAAATTTGACCGAAAAATCTTTTTTTTTTGAAAAAATTTTCAACAAAAAAAAAGTCCTAAGTCATAAATTGACCAGAAAAAAATTCTCTATATGATCGGTCAAAAACAATCTAGATCCATTTTTGAGTTTTGAAATTCCTTATTTCAAATCCCCCAGTCCAGGATCCCGATTCAGAATGCTGGTAAAAATGACGAAAAAGAACTCATTTTTCGCATAAATTCCAAGAAATTCCTATATTGACAGAGTTATAGTAAAATATAAATTATGGTGGACTTGTATTTCTTGCAAGTAATTCAATTTTTTATAAGTTCGCATGAAAAGGTATAATTTATTTTCTCATAGATGATTGGTCAAAAACGCTGATTCATCAACATTCAAATTTTGGCGCGCACCAATAAGAATCGCACGCAGCCATCGTTCCCCTTTCGCCTCTAATTTCCAAACTGAAATTATCAAAAAATAAACAAAATTGATGCGAAACCCTTACAATTATTTAAAAAAAAACGCTTGAAAATTTCTTTACGAACTTTTTTATTTAGAGAAAGAGAAAAAATAGTGGACGAATGTCGGGTCGCAATCGCGCAAGCACTGGGAACGGGCGACGAAGAGGAGCTGCCTCTACTCATTCAACGCCAAGTCCAAAAAGATTCAAACCAGCTAAATTTCAGGCTATTTATGAAGCTATGAGAACCTACAAGGAAATGATTTGAAATTATATTATTAGAATTCAAATTTTTTAATTTTAAGGGAGTTTTGGCTATAATGCTGTCATAAATACACCTCTTGGTACATAATCGGATATTTTAAATTGATTGAAGCCATCTCAAGAGCTTTCAAAAGACGGATTTTTGAATTTTGTAAGGTATCATAATTTCTGAAAACGGTGAAAAGACAACTTTTTCATATTTTGACTTTTCTGTCAAAAATTAGGTTTTTATGACCATTTTTTGAATTATTTTTGTTTTTTAAACGTTTCCCAGCCATTTGTTAGGTCTCACAATTATCTAAAAAAATAAGACCGCTGCCCCCTAAATGATTGAGAGTGTTCTGATTTTGTGTAATTTTACACTCCACAATCGTAAAAATTGGCTACCCTCTTATCGAATCCAACACTTNGGAAAACCCTTTTCTGAAGTTTTATTTTTCATAGAAATTTCATCAAATAAGAGCCAGGTTTTTCTTTTCATTTCATTAAATAATAATACTATAATTGATAGATTAGGCAAAATTTTGGGGGAATTTTTTTGAATCGAAACATCTCCCGTGAAAAAATTAAAACAAAAGAGAATATTTGAACATGAATCTATCTGACAGACAAAAAGTTTCTTTATTTGTGAATATTTCCCCATAAAATATTGATATTCAAATGGATTTAAATAATTATTCGACCAGGTTTGAAGTCAGGTAGATTTTTTTAAGTTCAACTTTAAGATAAATAATATATATTTATCTGACGGTCAGATTTTTAACATCAATATTTTCGCGTATTAATCATGACGTTCCCGTGAAATTAAAATATTATTCTTGCTTTTTTAAATGATACGAAGGCGTTTTTTGTAGAAACTAATTACAGTTTATAAATAATAAATAAACTTTCGAACCATTGTTTTAGAGTGAGATTTTTTAGAAAGAAATGCAGTAAAGTAATTTGGCAATAAAAGGCCTCGATATTGGCAAATTACTGTGCTGTATTTTTGCTAAAAACAGCGTTTATTAATTTTAAATCATAAAATTAGGATGATTCTGGGGACCTTATATCTACGCCGTTCAATAGACTTCCCCCAAAAAGAACTCACCCTGATTATTACAAAGTTATTTCAGGTAAAAATCTTTCAGTTTTGATCCAAATTTTTTTGACTTCCAACCTAGTTAAAAACTTTCTATTTCCAGATCCAATTGATTTGAGCACCATACAACGAAAAATCAGAAATGACGAGTACAAAAATTTAGATGACTTTCAAGGTGATGTTCAGCTTTTGGTTGATAATGCCAAAAAATATTATGACTGTAATGATAAAGAATACATCGATGGATGTGCTTTATGGGCAGTTTTCAAGAAAACATTAGCAAAAATGGATTCGGAAACTAAAGTAAGTTCGATTACAGAATAATCTTTCTATTTTTTTCATATAACATTAACATAACGTTGTCTAAAAATTTTTTGCGATGTCTGTCTTATTTTGCAAAATTTAACGTATATAAACATTTTCCGCTTATTGGAGTGTATAACTCCTAAATTGTTTAACCCCTGGAATCACAGAAAAAAAAGTTCCGCCTAGGCACCAGAGCCGATATATCGGCTCTACTTTGGACGTTGTTTACAGAAAGCTTAAGGTAGTTGAAGCTCCGATTACTTTTGCAATAGGAAGTTGAAAAGTTATATTCTCGCATCAATTATTTCAAATTCTAGAATTTTGATTTTTAGTTCTAGAAAATATAGTTGGGAAACCAAGGTGTAGCATATTACGTGATACGTGCCCATCGTGTAGTCTTCACAAATTTTATTTTTATGGGTACCAACGCACAAGTATCTGATCTACGTCACACTTTAATCCGATTAAATCTATAAATCATCAGTCAAAAGTTATTTAAAAAAACAAAAAAATGATGACAAAATCACGAATTTCTATGAAAAATTGCTATTTTTCCAAATAAATGCAGATTAATACACTTTTTATTATTATTTGTAAATTGATATAGTAATCAAGTAACAGTGTGGACAATTTTTGACCGATTAAATTAATTTTTATAGTAAATAATTTTTTCATAGAATACTTAAATTGAAAATTTTGAAATTTAACTTCCAAAAAAAAATATCTGTCCCAAGATACGAATAAATTTTAATGTCAAGTGTTTTGCATGCACAAAACACTTTCCTAAAAACTGGCTTATCTCACATTTGTATTTGATGTCTAGTTTCGAAATTATTTTTCCGGAAGTAAAACTTCGGCGAAAAATCTCAAAAAACAACTCCCCGTTATATTCGAACCAAATATTCAAAAAAATGAGTATTTTTTTGGAATCACCGCAAAATTCTCTATAATGTATTCGGCAGAAACAATTTTGGGACATTTTTTTTGCTTTTTTTAGAAGGTTTTAGGTAGGCTTGAAAAAATTCAATATTTAACAAAAAACTGATTTTAAAAAATTATTAAAAACAAAAATTTACGAGTGAAATATTACTACAAATAAAATTTTGAAAGATAAGATTTTTTATGAACGTAATATGACTTCAAAAATTTAAAAAAAAATTAATAATAAATATGACACCAAAACAAATTTTCGATAAAAATTATAAACTACGAATGAAATTTGACTCCAAATCGAATTTGGGTTTTATCAAAAAAAACTTAAATTTAAAAAGTTTTTTATCATTTGAAAATGCAATATTATACAAAAACAAATTTCCGAAAAATTTAACGAAAACCACGAGTGAAATACAGTGGGTGAGACCCATGGGCAACCCAAGCTTTCGAAAAAGTGTTGCCCATTGGTCTCACTGTTGCCCATGTGGTCTCACTAGTCCGATTTTTTTAATTTGATACATGTATTTTCTGAAAACTTAAACACAGTTTTTCGATAGTTTTTCTAGATTATTAAATAAAACAATTATATTTGTGAAATTTCAGAAATATTTACACCAGGGTCCGGCGGATAGGTGAAACCCACGCAAAAACTACGTAAGCCTCCGCAATCGCCCACGCATTTGAAAATAAAAACTTTTCTCCCTGACGTCCCGGGATAGGTAAGCAAAAGATAGGGGTTTTTTAAAACTTCTCAGGCAAAAAGATAGGCGTTTTCGAAAAGCCAAAAGATAGGCATATTTGAGTATTTGTATAAATAAAAGAACAATTTAATTAATTTGTAGTTTACCATTTAATTTTATTAATTACAGGGTGTAAGGTTTTTCCCTTCTTTTTTCCAAACTGTTACACTGATTTCCGCCGTTTTGATAGGTGAATCTGAGAAAACTCTTCTGACAACCAATCAAACGGCGGAATCAGTGTAACCAGTTTGGAAAAAAGAGTAAAAACCTTACACCCTGTAGTACAGTTGATTTGTTTTAAAAATCTGCACAAAATTTTGTTCAACATAATTTCTGATCAATTATTTCAAAGGCCATTTTTCACGATAACTATTGTATTTATTTCTTTTGTTCGAAATCAAAGTTGGAGGATCTTCTGGAAATATTCTCGCTAATAAGTGAATGACAACCACATCGCTGAGTTTCCTCATAAAATATTTGATAATAACGGCCCCAGTGCTTTAGATTTTTCTGGCGTATTTCTAGCACTCTTAATTTCTCTATGAGCGATAAGTGACAGTTTTTTTGAGTGGTACCTCTTTTTCGTAGATTATTAAAGAAATTCATTTTTAATAAAATTTTTATTTAACCCTCTCAGTCATGAAAGCCACTTTTATGGCTCAACTTTGAGCGCTTATTACGGGAAAAGTAAAAGTGCTAGCCACTTTATTGTTCTTTAGTCCCGAGATTAAGGATGGACTCAAACTTTATATTATTTAAATTACATTTGACTTTATTAGCCCTATAAGAAACTGACAGTTCTTAAATTGGCCTTCACCTACGCAATTCATTTGGGAGAAAATGAGAGACGTCAGAACAAATTAATTAAAGAGAAGATTAAGAATTACATTTTCTAAAAAGTGGCTTCCTCAGAAATAACCTGCAATTTTTGGTCTTTAATCTACAGGTGTTTTCCGAAAAGAACCTAACTACGCAATTTACCAAAATCATTTAAATACAATAAAAATTTACTCAGAGACATCAGGACAAAAATTGAAAATACAGCAGATTCAGAAATTTGTTTCCTAAAACGTGATCCATTCAGAACGAAGCTGCAGTTTCTGGTCGTTTTCTAAATATAAATTCAAGATTCTTGTTTTTATTGACCAATCAGAGCGTATCTTCCCAGACGTCCGGCGGATAGGTGAAATCCGACGAATAGGTGAAATCCGGCGGATAGGTCAAGGTTTTGAGAGAAAAAACTTTCACCTATTCGCCGGACCCTGCTGTAATTTATCATAAATTTATCAAAATTTTGGGTAAATCGAAAAAAAATTGCCGTAGAAAATACCAAATTTCAGAGGTGTTGCCCATGAGTCTCATAGGTCTGAAAAATCAAATCTGCGAAAAGTGTTGCATTGGTCTCACTGTTGCCCATTGCGTCTCACCCACTGTATGACTCCAAATAAAATTTCGTATGTTCGTTTTTTTTAATATGATTGCTCCCAAATTGTTCATTTTTTTTAGGAAACATCCGAATCTGATAACGAAGAATCTGGCTCCGAGGAGCAAGAAGAAGAACAAGAATCTGGTTCAGAAGAAGCTGCTCCTACTCCATCGAAAGGTTCCAAAAAACGAGACAAAGAAGAAATCTCCCCGGGCAAATCTCGCGGTCGCCCGCGAAAGCCAAAACCTGGCGAAACAGGATTTGATGAAAATGATTACGTCGTCGGTGACCTAGACGATCCTTTTGCTATGCTTTATGATAATATCATACTGTTAACCGATGGAGACATGGATCCAATTTGTGGACCGTTCTTGACACTTCCGACCAGAAAAGAATATCCAGATTATTATGAAGATATCGAAAAGCCAATTGCGCTCGATAAAATAAGAGTCAAGGTAATCTATTCACAAAAATATTTTCAATTTTCATTTTCAAATATTTGAAAAATAAGAGCTTTAAATGATATTAGATTTTTGAATTTTTTCAAAGTAATGTTTTTCGAACATTTGTTTTCTCTTTTTTTGAAAAAAAAATTGGATTTCGAAAAAAAATGTTTTTTTTGGAAAAATTACTTATAAATAAATTTTCTCAAAATCTTTTTTCAAGGTTATGAAAAATAAATACAAAAGTTTGGCCGTTTTGGAGGAAGACATTATCCTAATGTGCAATAACGCTCGAGAATATAACGTAGAAGGGAGTCAAATTTACAACGATGCCACTACTATCATGAGATTTGCGAGGCAGAAAAGAATCGATATTGAAGCACAATTTCCAGATATCCCAGAAGTTGAAGAAAAACCAGCAAAAAAGAGAAAATCGAGCGGAAAACCAATTAAAGAAGAAGCTTGTCCACCAGAAGTGACGCCTGTTAAGGAAAGTTGTTTTCAAGAGTTTAATTTTTTAAGAAAATAAATTAAATATAAAATTACAAAAATTTTCAAGAAAAAATTAAAAATTTGATAAAATAAGATATAATTTTCAGGTAACTATTTGAATCCGGTCGTTCAGCTGCTTAACAAAAAATTAAAAAAAAAATAAATAAAATAGTAGGTGACGGCGATAGGCAACACACGAGCTTTTGCTCAAAAGTGTTGCCTATTGCGGTCACCCACTTTACAGTAGAAAAATGCTTATCATAAGAAAAATTTTGAGATTTTTTTTAGGTGGTGGCTAAAGATACCGCATCATCAAAATCAGCTTCTAAGAAGGAAAAACATTTATCTGGAAATCGCATGCAGCGAAATGTTTATAATGCCATGGTTGCGGCAAAGGATTTAACTGGTCGTCAAATATGTCAGATTTTCATGGTTAAACCAGATCCTGATATTTATCCAGATTATTATAATGTTATCACAGAACCAGTAGACCTCAAAATGATTGATAACAAAATTCAAATTAGGCATGGTTCACAGACAAAACTTACAAATGTTATTTTTTGATTCAAATTTCGATTACTTTTGAAAAGTAACCCATTATTTAGAGATGTTATTTGACTCCAAAATTTTAAACTAATTTTCTATCTTGTCTGACTTTTGTGAACTTTTTGAGTCAATATTCAAATATTGAGGATATGATGAGAGATGTAGTTTTAATGTTTAAAAATGCAAAACAGTACAATGAACCAAACTCACAAGGTAATATTTATAAAAAAAATTAAAGAATTTATTTGTACATCGCTAGAATTAGGACGGTTGGCCATTAATAAAAATCTGAAAAATGAATGATTGTCTTGTTATGTGATGATTATCGATATACAGTACATATTATGGTGGCGGTATCTTTCGCATCGATTTTTTAATGGCATAAAAAGACATACTGTCGTATTTGGCTATAAGGGCATCGTATATATGGACAAACGGACGAGAAATTTTGCCATTTTGGAAAACTGTTCGTCGGTATATATGGGACAAAAACGACACTTTATAATTTGTATTGAGGGGGAATTGACGAAAATTTTGAGACGAATAAGGAACTAATAATGTAGTGATTCATTTTTTCGATTTTTTATTCTTCGTTTCTGTGCTATTCAGCCTGGAATTGAGGCCGTTGATGCCCAAGTTATGAAAAGAATCGTGTAATTTCTCTGATTCGTGTTGCTGTGGTGGAAAATTAATTAAGGACAGGATTTTGATGAAATGAATTTTTTCATGACATTTTAGGATAAGTTTAAATTTTTTATTGAGCTAAATTAACTTCATTCAAACGTGATTGTGAGTATTTAAAGATTAATAATTGTTTAAGTCGTCGATTTCTTTGTAAATTAATTCAAAAATAGACGTCATTTTTGGTAACGGAAAACGTCGTTATATTTAAATTAATATTTGAACAAAATACTCGGACAGAACAATGACTGTCCTAGGACAGGACAGATATTTTGTCAATGGTCCCCTCAGGACACGATACTTTGCAAAATTTTTGAAATTGGCCTGCCTCAGGACCGGACAGAAATTTTCAAACGCTTGTGCCGACCTGCCTGTCGACGCCAAATAAAGTCTAAGAGCGTATCGAAAATCCGAGGATGACATTCTGGATATATTTTCACCAACAAAAAATTTGAAATATTTTTGAAAATTTTCAAAATCGGAATTTTGAAATCCGGAAATAACTACATATGGGTATCAAAACAAAATGATTTGATTCTAAGACTTTTGGCTGAAATAAAATTCGAAAAATGAAGGATTTTTCATAGTTCAAAATTTCAATTTTCCGACGATGAGTCATATATCTTTGAAATCAAAGTATACTTTCTGGAGAAGGATTCAAAAAAGCTGTATGCCAAAGTTTTATTAAATTTGAAGTTCGCAAACCTTTTGGGCGAAGGGTCAAAATGTGAAAAAATTGATTTTTCGCATTTTTGGAACTCTACAACTCTCCTGCAAAAAAAAGGCATGTTAAAAATAAACTTAATGCCTTTAAATGACTTGGTGCATGTACACAGAACATTCTATTGGCAGTCAAAACCACAAAAGTTGAATATTGAAAATAATAATAAAAATGAAAAAAAAAATGAAAATGAAATTTTAAAGTTTTCATGAAAAAAATCGGAGCTCACATGTGAATTTTCACCAGCACAAGTTTCAAAATAAATCTAAAATTTTTATTTTTTTCAAATTATTTTATGGAATAAAATCGGAAATGTCATGCGAATAATCTTTCTCGGAAAGTTTTTTTTCCGATAATTAATGCTTTATTTTCAGACTGGATCGGACAATAAAATAGTGTTCAAATGGTAGGTAAAGAAAATTGCCATCATCTATTGAAACATAAAAACCAGTTTCGTAACCCAAAAATGTTTTTCTGATTAAGAATGGTTGCTTTATAAACTTGGTTCAAACGTTTAAGAAAATGAATCTCAAATCGACCGAAAATAAATTTTAATCTTTTCATTATTGTAGAAACAAGCCCGTAATTGGCGGGAGGCCGATATGAGAAGATAGTATAAGGGGAAATATGTTTTCACTTCCATTATTAAAAAANTATTTCGTATTTAATTTTAAAGCGAATGAGCTCTAAATCTGCCAAAGTCCGAAAGAAGGGGATTTTGTTTTTATATAAATTTTTAGAAAATGAGCTCCGAAGGCCGATCGAAGAAGATTTATGTTTTTCTTATTAAATTTTGAAGAAATTTTCTAAATTTTAAGAAATTTGTCAGATTTTAAAACAATTTCTCAAATTTAAAAGAAAATTGTCAAATTTAAAAGAAATTCCCGGTAAACTGGTTAGTAGATTGGAAGACCGAAAAAAAATTGCGATGTATCAACTTATTGACCCTGGTATACATTTGGAATTTCTTGAATCGGATGTACCTTTCTCGAAAACATACAAAAGCATTTGATTATGTCTTTTTCGCTTATCAAAACTTTTATCTCGCCTTTAAAATTTTGAGGATATGTTTAAAATTTGAAATTCTTCATCATTGGACAATTTTATTTTTAAATTTAACATTTTTTTTTAATAATTACCTTTAATTTGAAAATTTTAATATTTCTTGAAAAATTTGTCAAATAATAAAGAAATTTGTCAGATTTTCAAGAGATTTTTCAATTTTTTTTTGGAATTATAGAAAAATTTATATATTTTCAAAAACATTTTAAAATTTTCAGAAAAATATACAATATTCTAAAATTTATNAAAAAATTATCCAATTTTGAAGAAAATTGTCCAATTTTGAAGAAAAGTTTTTAAATTTCAAACAAAGTTTTCGATCGTCAAATTAAAAAAAAATTTTTGTCATATTTTCAAATAAAATATTAAAAAAATTTGTGAAATACCAAAGAAAATTGTCCAATTATGAAATGATTTCAAATTTCAAAAAAAGCTTTTAAATTTTGAAGAAAAATTATCGAATTTTATGAAAATTTTCAAGATTATTTATAAATATTATATAAAATGTTAAAAAATTTGAATTTTTAATAAATTTTGAACAAAATTGTACAATCTCGAATAAAATTTTNGTTTTTCTTATTAAATTTTGAAGAAATTTGCTAAATTTTAAGAAATTTGTCAGATTTTAATAAAATTTCTAAAATTTAAAAGAATTTGTGAAATTTTCAGAAATTTGTAAATTTAATGAAAAATTTTGTCAAATATTAGAGAAATTTGTCCAAGTTTCAAAAAAAATGATAATTTTTGATAATTTTCATTAAAATTTAACAAAAATTTTAAACATTTTTTAAAATTTTTAACATTTTTTAAAATTTGCAAATTTTCTTAACAATTGATAATTTTTCTTCAAAATTTTATAATTTTTCTTCAAATTTTTTCTTTAAAATTTTGAAGATTTGTTTAAATTTGAAATTCTTCATCATTGGACAATTTTTAATTTAACAAAATTTTCTTAATAATTACTTATAATTTGAAAATTTTGATGTTTCTTAAAAAAATTGTCAAATATTTAAGAAATTTGTCAGATTTTCAAATAGATTTGTCATTTTTTTGGATAAAAAGAATAAATTTATATATTTTCAAAAACATTTTAAAATTTTTAGAAAAATATACAATATTCTAAAATTTCTGAAAAAAAAATCCAATTTTGAAGAAAATTGTTCAATTTTGAAGAAATTTTTTTAAATTTCAAACAAAGTTTTCGAACTTCAAAAAAAATCGTCCAATTATGAAATGATTCCAAATTTCAAAAAAAGCGTTAAAATTTTGAAGAAAAATTATCGAATTTTAAGAAAATTTTCAAGATTATTTATAAATATTTTATAAAATGTTAAAAATTTTCAATTTTTATCAAATTTTGATTAAAATTGTACAATCTCGAATAAAATTTTCGGATTTTTTTTATTTTTCGAAAACAATTTTGTGATAAAATTTTTGATTTCGAAAAATCAAAAAAAATTTTATTCATTTTTCAATTCGAAAATTATCTTTCAAGCTTGATAAAAAGCTTTGAAATTTGAAAATTTTAAAACTGAGAAATCTCAAATCAACAAGAAATTTGTAAAATTTTTTAGCTTTTAAATTATCAAGCTTGAAAGAAAATTTTCGAATTTTAAAATGAATAACAAAA
>SCLH01002031.1:61266-73278 GCA_004367855.1 Oikopleura vanhoeffeni | reverse complement strand
GCTCCGAGTGTGGTCATTTCTGAAAATTTTAAATAAAATTTTCGAATGTCTTGGGCTCGATTAACCCCATTCCTGTTTTAGGGGATCTAAGCGCCCACGCTAAAGTTGACCGAAATTACCGGTTAAACAAAAAATTATCTTAATTTTCGATTGTTTGGGTATACTGTATGTGGTGAAAAATTTCAGGGTTATAACAATTTTTGGTTCGGAACTTTTCTCGATATGGTCTGTGGAATAACGGCTCCATACTGGTATGAACAGATGATCAATATTATGCAAGTTCTGGATTTATTTTTATCAAAAACTAAAAAAAGTCATATTTTTCCAATTTGTTTTATATTCTCATGAAAAATTTCAAGATGGAAATATTTTTGTGGTCTTAAAACGTTACTTATGATTCATGGAGTGAAAGCTACATACTGGTATTAATAAAAAATGATTCACATGTAAGTTACGATTTTTTTTCATCAAAAACTTTAAAAAAATCATAATTTTTCGAAATTTTTTCAGTTTTTATCATTTAATTTTAATATTTTAACATTTTTGTGGGTTTTGACTGCATTTGAATGTTCTCTGCACATGAACCCAGTCATTTAAGGCCTTAGTTGAGCTTTTTTAATACATGCCTTTTTCTCAGGAGAGTTGTAGAAATTAAAAAATGCGAAAAAATCAATTTTCACACTTGAGCCATTCGCCCGAAAGGAAAGCGAACTCCAAATTCAATTTCCCTTCTCCAGAACGTATCAAATGCACCAAAAATTTNGGTTAGGTAAACTCGTGTCCAGTGTACACGGTATAAAACGACGCAAAGCTGTTTCTTGGGAAAGACTAGGGTTATGGTTAAAAAATAGGCTTGTGTTTTGGCATGCCCTAAGTGTACACAATAATACATAATACAGCCCCCGGCAGGGCCCGCCGGGAAGCAATGCTATCTTAATAATGATTAAAGAAAGAAGCCTGATAAAAAAAATCTAAATTTGATGATTTTAAATAAAATTATTTTAATTTATGGAATTGCATTAGACGGTTTACCATGATAATCATATTTTCTTGCATCAATCCTTGTTTTTTACATCAAAAAGTGTTGTCATGCCCAAGTGTACACAATAATACATACAACAGCCCCCGGCAGGGCCCGCCGGGAGGCATTACTATTGAAAATCATGTCGAAATAAAAAATTTTAGATCAATATATTTATGCAAAAAAATATTTTTCGAAAATTCCCATGTGTTGCCTCAGAAAACTGCTAATTTCAGAAGTCTATTACCAGTAAACCAGTTGACTCGGAAAAAACAAAAAAGTTTCCCATGTTAAACATTTACTTAGGTACATGATACAAAAAAACGTTTGTCGATATCTCTTATAATCTCGGAGTAATTATGCAAACCCTGCCTACAGAAAGATATCTATACAGATTAAATTTGGTAGCACGGAAAAAATCAATATTTTATATCGCAAGAAAAAAAAAATTTAGAAAAATTTGATGTCGATGTAAATTCGCGCGAAATTTAAAACAAAAAAGTAAATTCGATAGTTTTTTTGATGTTAGAAAATCGAAAAAACAAAAACTTTTCTTGAAAAAGGCCAATTTCATAATAAGTTATTCTGAACTTTGTGTATTCATTTGAAAACATATTGTAAGAAATGAAAAATTTGATTGCNATGTTATTTTGATTCAATTTCGTTACTTTGAAGTAACCATTATGTCTGACTTTTGTGTGAACTTTGAGTCAATATTCAATATTGAGAATATGATAGAATGAGTATTTAATGTTAAAAATGCAACAGGTACAATGAACCAACACCACAAGGTAATATTATAAAAAAAATTAAAGAATATTATTTGTCACATACGCTAGAATTAGGACGTTGCCATTAAATAAAAATATCTGAAAAATGGATATGATATTCTTGATTATGGTGATTGATTAATCGATAATACAGTACAATATGGCTATCTTTTCGCATCGATTTTAATGAGCATAAAAGACATACTGTCGTATTGCTAAAGGAGCATCGATAATATGGACAAAACGACAGAATTGGCATTTTGAAACTGTCCGTCGATTATGACAAAAGAACTTTATAATATGTTATTGAGGGGAATTGACAAAATTTGAACGAATCCCAAGAACTTAATAAGGTGATGCATTTTCGATTTTTTATATCTTCGTTTCTGTTGCTATCAGCCTGAAATGAAGGCCGTTGATGCCCATTATGAAAAGAATCGTGTAAATTTCTCCTGATTATCGTGTTGCATGGTGGAAAATTAATTAAGGACAAGGATTTGAGAAATGAATTTATTCATGACAATTTTAGGATAAGTTTAAATTTTATTTGCTAAAATTAACTTCATTTCAAACGTGATTGTGAGTAATTTAAAGACTTTAAATAATTGTTTTAAAGTCGTCGATTCTTGTGGAAATTTAATTTCAAAAATAGACGTCATTTTTTGGTACGTGAAAACGTCGTTATATTTAAATTAAGTATTTGAAAAAATACTCGTACAGAAACGATAGCTTGTCCTAGTGACAGGACAGATATTTTCAATGTGTCTCAGGACAGATACTGTCTAGGACAGAAAATTTTTGAAATGGCCGCCTCGGACCGGACAGAAATTTTCAAAGCACTTTGCCGACCCTTGCTTCGACGCCAAAAATGAGTCTTAGAGCGTATCGAATAATCCGAGAGTGACATTCTGGATAGTTTTTTCAACAAAAAATTTGAAATATTTTTGAAAATTTTCAAAAATCGGGAATTTTGAAATGACCGGAAATAACTACATATGGTATCAAACAAAATGAAATTTATTCAAGGACTTTGGTGAAATAAAATTCGAAAAAATGAAGGATATTTTCATAGTATCAAATTTCAATTTTCGACGATGAGTCATTATTTCTTTGAAATCAAAGTAACTTTCTGGAGAAGGATATCAAAAAAGCTGTATGCACAAGTTTTATTAAATTTGAAGTCGCAACCTTTTGGGCGAAGAGTCAAATGTGAAAAAATTGATTTTTCGCATTTTTGGTAACCTACAACTCTCCTGCAAAAAAAAGGCATGTTAAAAAGCCAACCTTAATGCCTTTAAATGAACTTGGTGCATGTACACAGAAACATCTTTGCAAGGTCAAAACCCACAAAATTGTGAAATATTTGAAATAAAAATAAAATACTGAAAAAAAAATCGAAAAATATAAATTTTTAAAGTTTTCATGAAAAAAATCGGAGTCACAATGAATTTTCGACCAAATTTCAATTAGAAATTTTTATTTATTTTCAAATTACTTTTAGGAATAAAAATGCGGAAATGTCATGCGAATAATTTTTGCTCGAAAGTTTTTTCGCATAATTAATATGCTTTATTTTCAACTGGATTCGCGACAATAAATAAGTGTTCAAATGGTAGGTAAAGAAAATGCCATCATCTATTGAAACAATAAAAAACCAAGGTTTTCGTAACCAAAAATGTTTTTATCTGACTAATGAATGGTTGCTTTATAAAAACTTGTTCAAACTTAAGAATGAATCTCAAATCGAACCGAAAATAAATTTTAAATCTTTTCATTATGAGAAACAGCCCGTAATTGGCGGGAGGCCGATAGAGAAGATAGTATAAGGGAAAATATGTATTTCACTTCCATTATTTTAAAAAAATTAAACCCAACTTCGGCCGAAGGAGAATTGGTGGGAATGTAATTTTCGTATTTGATTTTAAGAGCGAATGAGCTCTAAATCTGCCAAAGTCCGAAAGAAGGAGGGATTTGTTTATATAAATTTTAGAAAATGAAGCATCCGAAGGCCGATCGAAGAAGATTTGTTTCTTCTTATTTAAATTTTTGAAGTAAATTTCTAAATTTTAAGAAATTTGTCCAGATTCTTAAAACAATTTCTCAATTTAAAAGAAAATTGTCAAATTTTAAAAGAAATTCCGGTAAAACTGGTTAGTAGATGGAAGACCGAAAAAAATTGCGAATGTATCAACTATTGACCCTGGTATACATTTGGAATTCTTGAATCGCATGTACCTTCTCGAAAAACATAAAAAGCATTGATAAGTCTTTTCGCTTATCAAAACTTTTATCTCGCCTTTAAATTTTGAAAGATATGTTTAAAAATTTGAAATTCTCACATTGGCAATTTAGTTTTAAATTAAACATTATTTTTAATAATTACCCTTTAATATTGAAATTTTAAATTTTCTTGAAAATTGTCAAATAATAAAGAAATTGTCAGATTTCAACGAGATTTTCAATTTTTTTTTGGAATATAGGAAAAACTTTTATACATTATTCAAAACATTTTAAAATTTTCACCGAAAAATATACAATATCTAAAATTTATAAAAAATGTAGTCCAATTTTGAAGAAAAATGTGTCAATTTGAGAAAAGTTTTTAAAATTTAACAAACAAGTTTCGACATTCAAATTAAAAAAAAATTTTGTCATATTTTTCAAAAATATAAAAAAATTTGTGAAATACCAAAGAAATTGTTCCAAATTATGAAATGATTTCAATTTCAAAAAAAACTTTTAAATTTTGAAGAAAAATTATCGAATTTTTGAAATTTTCAGATTTTATAAATATTATAGTTAAAATGTTAAAAAAATTTTAATTTTTAATAAAATTTGAAAAGCAAAATTGACCAAGTCTCGAATTAAAATTTTCGATTTTTTTTTGATTTATTCCAAAAAAAAATTTTGTAACACAAATATATATTGTAATAAAATTTTGATTTCAAAAAATTTTAAATTATTTTTATTCGAAAAATACTTTCAAGCTTTGTAATTTTAAATGACTAAAATTTACAAATTTTTTGTTGATTATAGATTTCTTTGTTTTAAAAATTTTAATAAATAGAATTTCAAATTTAAATAAATAAATTACAAATTCAAAAAAATGTTCGTTATTGCAAGAAACATTGTTCATATTAGGAAACAGCTTATATTCAACTTTTAAAAATTTCCAATTAATATATAAAAAAATTAAAAAAAATGTAAATTGTTTCAAAATTGTACAATTTCTCAAAGTTCATACAAAAATTTAAACATTTTTTAAAATAATTTATAAATTTCATTAAATTCGAATAATTATTTTTTCAAAATTAAGATTTGTAAAAATTATTGAGATTATTTCATAATTGGGAACAATTTCTTACAAATTTTACAAAAATTAAAATTTTAAATATTAGTGAAAATTTATTAAATATTCATCTCAAAAAATTGTATATTTTTCAAGATTTTGAAAATTTTAAATATTTCTATAAAGTTTGTAAATTTTTATAAGGAAATTGGAAAGTTTTCGTCCATAATTAGAAATTTTTTTTTGAAAATTTATCAATTTCTTTAAACAAACTGAAATTAGAAAATTTTTCAATATTTTCTTTTAAAAATTTGCTCAAAAATTTCTTTTCTAAAAAGTTGATGTAGTTTTTAATTTGAAAATTTCTAGTTTTCAGTTTTATTTTTAAAGATGATTTTTTTTATAAATTTTTAAAAATATTTTTGAAGTGTTTGAAAAATTAAGCTATTTCCAATTTGACAATGTTTCTGATAACACATTTTTTTTAATTTGTAATTTTTGTAAATTTGAATCCTATTTTCAAATTTGAAAATTTTTAAACTGAGAAATCTCAAATCAACAAGAAATTTGTAAAATTTCTAGCGTTTTAAATTATCAAGTTTGAAAAAATTTTGAATTTTTAAAATGAAATAACAAAATTGGTTTATTCTATAACCGGCCCCCTCACCCGTCGGAATTTTATATATCATTTTGATTTGAAATTCTTATACAAAAATGACAAAATTTAAGACACTGCTTTTATCTAAAATTGACCCGAAATGGACCGTAAAAAATACGGTTAGCATTTTAGCTGCGAGTGTGGTCTTTCTGAAACATCATTTAAATGAAATTTCGATCTGTCTTTGGCCGATAACCCCATGCCTTGTTTTAGGGGATCTTAGCGGCCCATCGCTAAAGTTGACCTGAATATTTATTACGCGGTTTAAACACATAATAATATTCATTCTTAATTTTTTTGATCTGTTTCGGTATACTGTCATCTGGTCAAAAATTCAGGGTTAACATTTTTTGGTTCGAACTTTTCTCGACATGGTCGGGAATAACGGCTCCATACTTGGTATAAACAGAAGATCAATATCATGTCCAATCTGGATTTATTTTTTATCAAAAACTAAAAAAAGTCATATTTTCCATTTTTATACTTCATGAAAAATATTCAAGATGGAAAATATTTTTGTTGGTCTTGAAAACACGTACTATATTCATGGAAGTAAAAGCTACATACTGGTACTAATGAAAAAAAGATTCACAAGTAAGTTTTTTTCATCAAAAACTTTAAAAAAATTCATTAATTTTTCGAAATTTTTCAGTTTTTATCCATTTTTATTTTAAAATTTATAAACATTTTGTGGGTGTTTTTGTGAATGTTCTTTGCACATGAACCCAGTCATTTAAGGTCTTAGTTGAGTTTTATTACATGCCTTTTTCTCTTTGTATGTCAAAACAATTTCAAACATTTTTTAAATCAAAAAGTTTGGCTGCCCTAAGTGTACACAATAATACATAATACAGCCCCCGGCAGGCCCGCCGGGAGCAATGATCTTAATAATAATTAAAAGAGAGAAGGCTAATGAAAAATCTAAATTTGATGATTTTAAAATAAAATACTCTAATTTATAGAATGCATTAGACGGTTCACCATGGTGGATCATATTTCTTGCATCAATCCTTGTTTTTTCACATCAAAAAGTGTTGTCATGGCCAAGTCTACACAATAATACATACCAGCCTCCGGTAGGCCCGCCGGGAGACATTACTATTGAAAATAGTGTTCGAAATAAAAATTTTAGATCAATAATAATACATATATATGCAACAAAAACATATTTTTCGAAAATTCCCCATGTTTGCCTCAGAAAACCGCTAATTTTCAAAAGTCTATTACCAGTGACTTGGAAAAAACAAAAAAGTTTTCCATGTCAAACATTACTTTGGTACATACCTTTGGTAATACACAAAACCGTTTGGTTCGATATCTCTTATAATCTCGGAGTTATATGGCTGACTAAGAGTGGCTTTCATTAAAAAAGTACGTTGAATATTTTGTTTGAAAACCCCTGCCTCAGAAATTTATGTTATATCTCTAACGAAAAATTTTTTAGAAAAATTTTATATCGATGTAAATTCGAGCGAAATTTCGAAACAAAAAAGTAAATCGTATTTATTTTGATGATAGAACATCGACAAAATAAAAACTTTTTCTTGACAAAAGGCCATTTCATAATGAGTTGATTTCTGAACTTTGTGTATTCATTTGAAAAAAAATATTGTAAGAAATGCAAAATTTGATTGCAAACAAGAACATCTACATTATTTCGAAAAAACATTCTTCTTAATTTTACTTATTGCTCTCTGGCGTGGAGTGGGCATTTTTTTCAAAATTTACGTTCATTTCTCGGCTTTTTCCGATACCGATTTATCCCGTAGCCTCATTTTTTTAGCCTGCACATGGCCCGCGTTATAATGCTTCTCTAGCGCTTCGTGGTAAATTTAGAGCTTACCTATTTTTCGAATTCGAACCTCCTGGGGTCGATTGTCCCAATATGCGTATTTTTTAGCCTGCATATAGCCTGCGTTTTTGCTCTCTAGCGGCTTTCGTGGACCATTTGGAGCTTAATCTATTTCGAATTCGGATTCCTGAGGTCGTTTTACCCTCAATGGGCCCCATGGCGGGCCATATTTTTTTGACCTGCGTTTTGTACCCTTGCCTTTTATTGAACCCTTCTCCAGAGCGTATCAGATGCACCAAAAATTTGAACGTCAATTTCCTGTTTTATATTCAGCTTCATCATGTCCGTTACCTATTTTGGACATTTTAGACACCAGGGAGTTAAATTCGAAATGCCATAAACCCATTTTTTGCTTCAAATTGACTTTAACACGATGGGAGTACTTAAAATTCCTAGTTTTGAACTTTGTTTCGACCAAAATCTGACAGGTGATAGCCTATACCCGCCAGTCCAAATTGATTAAAGGAAGAAAAGCCGAACAATTCAGGAATAATATACCAGAACCGACGAAGTTGCCATTTAAACACTCTAGATTTTCTATGATATTACGCCGAGAATGAAATACAAAACATAGGTGTACCCTTTAAAAAGTAATCAGTCAACTAGGTGATGTTATTTTACAGAAAAAAATAGATTTTTAAAAAAAAAATTTGAATTTTTTCTTGAAAATATATTTTTCAGTTTCAGCTCTCTAGCGCTATTTTTCGATTTTTAAGAGCACTTTTAGTGAAAAAATTTGTATATGGACAAAACGACACGTTTTCACATGGACAAAACGACAAAAATTTGCCTGTCCTTATAGCTAAATACGACAGTACATTTTTTTATCGATTTTTTCAATTTTCATTGATTTTCTAGATTTATAAATACATATAGTTTTTTTTTATTGTATATTAATTTCGACGTTTTAAGCCATCTTTCAGTACAGTATATAATCAAATGATAAATTAACTGTGAAAAACATATACGATACATGTTCTAGGAATTTTTTTATGGTACACAAATATTTTAAATGTGAAAGATACCTTCAGCGTATATTATACCGTATAATTTATACGCCTTCGTGTATAAATTATTTATAAAACATAATTCTTCTTCTTAATTTTAATTCGTAAAACTATTTTAGTTTACATGGATGCAAACGCTCTTGAAAAAATCGCTCATCAAAAAGTTGCTGAAATTTGTCAAAAGAAAAATATCCTTATGACTCCCGAGAAAATCGGTCTAAAATCCGAGCCCTTCAGTGCCCCGCCGAGCTGGAAAGCGAGTTTAAAAATAAAATTTGATTTTATCCTCGACCGAATTAAGAAGCAAGAGGATGGAATGGGTCGGAATTTATCGCACATTTTTCAAAATTTACCCACAAAAATTGAACTGCCAGAATATTACAAAGTCATAAAACGACCTATGGATTTGGACAAAGTGCAAACTAGAGTACGAAAAATTGCAGAAAATGCGGGTTACCCAAATATGGAGGAATTTATGGATGAACTTTTATTGGTTTTTGAGAATGCAACAAGTTATAATGAACCTGGGTCAATTATTTATCAAGATGCTCTGATTTTACACAAAGTGGCCATAGATTCCCTTCATATTGTTGAAAATGGAAATCCAAATGATCAAAATCCAGCTTTTAAAATCCAAGACCCACAAAGTGCACTTCAAGTCAAGGATACAATTTTTTCAAAATTAATTTGATTTTTTTTCAAAAATTTATAATGACTTTTTTTCAAATAATTTATAATGACTTTTTTTAAAAATATTTATAATGACCTTTTTTTCAAAAATTTAATGATTTTTTTCCAAAAAATATAATGACTTTTTTTCAAAAATTATGACTTTTTTCCAAAAAATTGTTAATTCATATCCGTTTTTTCATCCAAGGTTTCACAAGTCAATTTCGGACATATCATGGTATTTTAATAAACGGCTTTCGTTGATGTACTCGATGAGTTCAAGACACTTTTGAGTCATTTCCATGATTTCTGGAATATTTGATGGATTACGATCCACCTCCATTGAGTCAAAGCCTTTAATTTTTTATTGATATACTTATATGAATAAGTATATCGGATTTTCAAAATATGCATATTATTTTTAACTTCAAACGCCTAAATTAAGCACAATTTTACTAAGAAATTAACGGGCTTTTTGTTGTCTTTATTTTGTAATTTTTTGAAAAAACAGTTTATTAAAAATAGATTCGTATCTGACATAAAAGAAAATTTTAATTTTAGTGGCCAAAAAACAAAAAACGACACATTTCTTATCTTTTTATGTTTAACACATAATGTTAGCAATAATAAAACTGCCAGTATTTTTTTGTATGCACTTTACAATAATTTAGCGGAGAACTTTGAATGGTAAAATTTGAAGGATAAATTTTTTAGCAATCCACACCGCATGCATTTATACTTAAGTATATTGATGCATAAGGGTATTCTTGATAAAGTTCAATTTCTTGATTTGATGTGCCTGGTTGTCATTTCCTGATTTAGTGTGAAGTAATTATCAGATTATCTTGAGCTAAAATATTTTTGGAAAAATAATAACAATATATCACAGCATGCATTATTTTTGGTTCCAATCTCCGTTTTTTGCTAAACTTACTTCCCGGCATAACTTTTGAATGCAAAAACACATGGACGTTAAAAGAAGGTTTGCTCATAGCCTGTGAGCATAGTAGGTAGGGCCATCACCCGGGGGAAAAATCATGTTTTATATTTTTGAAAAAGGACATTATAAATTTTAATGAAAAAGGTCATTATAAATTTTTTGAAAAAAGTCTATATTTTTGAAAAAAAAGTCATTATATTTTTGAAAAAGTATTTTATTTTGAAAAAAAAGTCATTATATTTTTTGAAAAAAAGGTCATTATATAATTTTTTTGAAAAAAAGTCATTATAATTTTTTTGGAAAAAAGGTGATTAATTTTGAAAAAAGGTCATTGACGAGTTTCACTTTGCAGGCACGCCCCTGTACCATCCACTGTGGTACGATTTCCAGAAAACGCTGGTCAAATTTAAAAATATTTTTGAACTCATTCGAGAAGGCTTAGAGCAAATTGGGCGGGATAAAATCTTGGAAAAAAGGTCATTATAAATTTTTGAAAAAAAGGTCATTATATTTTTGAAAAAGGTTCATTGTGTGAGAAATGACAAAGTTGTCATTGTGATTTAACCCAAAAAGTCAGTAATGTTAAATGATCATGTTCAAGGAATATCAGCTTTGTCATTGTGCAAGAATGTCGCCCTAGGCTGATATTCTTGCACAATGACTTAAGGCATGTGGGCGTCGATATGGGATCTTTTTCTTACACATTTTAAGTGGAAGTTTCTGAGAACCTGGCTCAGAATAATAAATTTTTTTTTCCAAATACGTAGTAAATCGTAAGGAGGGCTGCCAGTATATTCAGAGCATCTGATACCTCAACCTACGCTCAGAAATGTTTTTTAGTAGGCGTCCCTAAGCACTAAAGCCTATCCTCATTCAGTCTCATCACTTTTTATTGATATTGCAATTTAGAATGTAGATATAGTATATTTCACACCAAATGGAAGCCTTCTTTTTTCAACATTGCCTCTAGTGGCAAACAGCTTATTTGGGAGCCCGCGCAAAGCTACTCTGCCCTTAATATATATGGAACAATTTTCAATTTTGTACATCAAATTCACCGAAAGGATGATTAGGTTCAAATGGAAGCCCTTTTTCGATTTTTTTCTCCAAGTCTCAGGAACGACTTGTGATTCTAGTTTTTTTGAAATTCTTAACTTTTTTGAAATTAAAAAAAAAAAAATTGAATTTAACGTTTTTTGGCAGTATTTTCGAGTTAAGTGTCTACTTTCGCAATTTTGAAAGGTGGACAAAATAAATTCTGAGATGAATTGGTACTTTCACTTCAATTTCTCAAAAATCTTCAAATGTCTCAAACTACTTTTTTTGAAAAAAAATCAAAATTCAGAAAAAATCCTAGGCTTTAAAAACTCGTGGGGAAAATTCTCTACAAAATGGGGCTATCAAAAAATTTTGAGAATCTCATTATACGTCGCCCACATCCTTAAATCACATTTACGTCAAAATGACTCAAAGGCATATAACTAATATGAGGAAAATCGTGGCACTGTAGAGCTGTTTTCACGATTTCTGGTGTTATTAACCGTTATATCGAAAATCCTGCCTTTCGTCGAATTCTGATGCTACGTCACAAGATATATAAAGTGACCAATAAAATGACTGGATTCTCGAGAGAGTGACCAATGAAATGACTGGATTTCTCCATTTGTGACGTAGTCATAGAATTCGACGACTAGGCAGGATTTTCGATATACCGAAATTATCGGTTTCTCGAAACCGCTATAACTATTTTTTTTAAAACTACGGAAATGGGTTCAAAAAAATTAATTTTTTAAATAGGTTTTCGAC
>SCLH01002031.1:43155-53419 GCA_004367855.1 Oikopleura vanhoeffeni | reverse complement strand
ATGACGGCATTCTCCACGATTGGAGCCAAAATATTGTTGGTGGTTTTTCTGTGGCGACTTTAGTAAAAAAATACAGTACGGATAACCTTAGAAAGAAGTGCGCCTTATTTTGGCCGGTTTCGCGGTTTTACCTTTTATGGTCGAAAACCGCCTCATCAGGAATTTGTTTTTTAATTCATGCTCGATTTAAGTCTGTGTAGGGTCCTCGCTGCCGCAGCCTACGCGACATCCTAACGATACATCGAAATTTTCAATGTGAAAACTTAAAAAATATAAATTAATTGTTTTAATACGAAAATCCAAATCTACCTTGACAATATCGATTCTTCCATCTTCTATTTTGCCAAGGCCGCCTCCTTTCCAGCCCATAAGTTTCATAAGCATTGCTCCCTTATCCTTTTTCATATCCTGCTTTTCAACTTCTTTGGATTTCTCACCTTTAATTTCGTCGACATTCATGGTTCCTTCATCACAGTTTTTCTCGTTGAAAACAGTACATTTTGTTTTCATCATTTCGATGGCTTTTTTTGCACAATCAAGCTTCGCTATTTGCTTGGTAACGCCACTTCCGACAGATATAATGAATCCACTTTTTGAGGATTATAAATTATTGGTTAAAAATAAAGATTTGTGATGAATTAAAAAAAAATATGACAAATTGAAATAACAACTATAGTTTAATCAGATAAATTACGGTGGATAATGTACTTTAATGTTCGTTAACATGGGTCGTTTTTTAGGTGGGCCACATTAAGGGGTATCTGTTCTGAGAAAACCAGACTAGATAGCGACAAAATTTTGTCTAGTTCTCCTAGTCGAAATCACGATCGGCCCACCTAAAGAAAAGACCTTATTGATAAATGCCGGAAAAAATATCACAAAAAAGAATTATCATCAATCCTTTGAAGAACCTGGGTAATAATGAAAAACAAGATAAAAACAATAAAAATAGCTTTTGAAAATAACAATAAAAATATCTTTCAACAAAAACTTATATTTTAAATTTATTACTCATCTTCTGAAAAATAAGCATAAATGTTTACCTTTATCGTTAAAACACATCTTACTGCCCTAAAAATTTCGACCACTTGGTTTCTCGATATTATACAACGGTTTCCGAAAAACACACAAAAAATATTATACTAAAAATGTGCCTTTTTTGTTAAAAATTATGAAATATAAGGACAACCGAACATGTCGAATTTAATGCAAGCAAATGAAGTCGCTGAAGCAACACACGAACAATATTTGGCCTCAATCATGACGAATTGAAATAAAAATAATTATCATTCATAATTTATGTAGTATTATAAAAAAAAATATTATGATGAATTACAAACAAAATGATGACCACTTGGTTTCGCGATCTCATATAATGAAATTTTTTCGAAAAAACACAATATTTCTACTAAAAATAAACTTTTTTGTTAAAATTATCAAAAGAACTATCACGACTACCGAACACGAATTTAATGCAAGCTAATGAAGGAGATAATATTGACGATTAAAAAACAATTATGACATATTTCAAAAAACACAATTATGGCAAATTTAAAAACAATTGTAAAAATTAAAAAAAACAATTCTCGCACATATTAGCCACTTTTTAAGACAAATTTTTTTTATTTCATTCGGCTTTTGAAAACGACTCATCCGACCAAGTTCCTAGATAGCTCAAACTGAGCACAAATAGTTAGTGAATAACAAAATAAAATTGGTCCGAATCGGACCATTTTTAGATTTTTTTCTGAGATTACTGAAATTGTTTAATTAATTAAATATATGATATTATGATAAATCAGTTTTTGTTAAAAAAATTGGAAACAATGGTCTGATTCAGACCATTTTTTCTTAATTTATTTCTCTCTAAATAGTTGCGCTCAGTTTGAGCTATCTAAAAACTCAATCAGATAAGTCGTTTTCAAAAGCCGAATTATATAAAAATGATGTCTAAAAAGTGGCTGATATGTGCGAGGATGCCCCGTAATCGATATTAAAAAAAAACACACACACACAATTATGACCAATTTAAAACCAATTATGGCGAGTTAAAAACAATCATGACGAATAAAAAACTTGATTTTACAGTACTTACTGCATATCATATATGAAAAAATTAACGTACGAAAATAATCAGTTGGTTAATTTTTATATCTATTTTACGAAAGTTTTGAGTTCCAACTTTTATTTTTGAATTCGTAAAATTTTCAAAAAAATTCAAAGCATAAAAAAACATTTACGCATTTTTCGTCCAAAATTTTTTCTGATTATGTTTTTGTAATCTGTGAATAAAAACGAAAAAAATAGCCACTTAAACTTTTTTCATGCATGTCTACATTTGAAAAATCATAAAATGTTTATTTGTCATTTTTTGTCGACTTTTATAGAAATATTATGAAAATTTTACGCAAATCAAGTCCAAAAATTTTTATCAGTGGTTTTTGGAAATCTCTATAAAAAATCAGGTCGACTCACTTGTGAATTTTCTGGTATCTATTTGGTTTGCATTTCTTTTTTAGGAAAACTAAATATTGATTAAGCTTTCGATTTATTACAATCATTTTCAAATCTACTAGGGTCCGTTTTTTTTTAGATCCCCCAAACGGCGTTTGAGATAAGTAAAGATCGCATCATACGATATCCCTGATATTTGGGCCTCCACTCCGCCTCACACCAACCTCTCCTGTGCTTGCGCCTGCACGAGCCGCCTCTTCGTTCTTCGATCCTCGGTATTTTAACGGTTTTCTCACGCCGCGAAATTATCGTTCTCGAAAACGCTCAAGTTTATTGCATGAAACTGACAGGGAAGAAGTCCAAAAAGAATCAAGGAAGGATCGACGATAGATGTCAAAAATGAAATACTGAAGCCGGTGGAGGGTGCATATACAGATGATTTTGCTATCTTTAAGATGTGTAATAAGTGAAATTCGGCCAAAGCATTGAAGCACTGTAACAGTTGACCTCAGGAATTCGAAAAAAAATTAAAAATGAAATCTGACGAACCGTGAGGGGTGCATTTACATGATTTGCTATATTTGGATGTATGGTGAAATTCGACCAGACTGGGGCATCTGTTACAGTTTAACCGCGGGGAATAAAATAAATTATCAAAATGAAATTGACACAGATTAGGGCATATATGAATTTTGGTATATTAAACTGTATTTGTGAAAATTCCCCCCCTCCCACCCTCGCCAAAAGATGGGTTGGTACAGTTGACATCAGGATTCATAAAATAAAAAGTGAAATATGACACCGATCAGGAGTCATATTACCATGAAATCTTAGTTTTTTATTGTGACGTAACTACATACCTCGTTATTACCTGAACATCAGTGGGTAAATTCTCTGGCGTCTCGAAAAAATGGTCAAAAAAATGTAAATCTGAACACCCTTCACGGGTCCTCTCCCAGCCATTTTCAATACAACCTACTAACATCCTACCTAGTTACCCATAATCCTTATGGCGAACAATCATGGCTCAAGCAAGCTTTACCATCTTCGAGCTAACAAACAAACCGCCCTACTGATAACACTGAACAATAATCCTTCCCACCCACTGCCATGTTAACTGTTTATCTAACAGCAACTTGTAACCGCTGCACACCTCGACCAACACTACCCATCACCATAGTTAACCCGCCTTGGCGCCCCATATGACGCCATTTAAAAAAATAACAAAAAAAACATTTTGTAGGAATTTTATTGTCTTAATTAATAATGTTGACCTCTGTAAACAAATTTTTGGTTGCTCAGTACAAGCGGAAAAACGTCAAAGAATCACTATTTTGGCATTATTCGGTGTCTAGAAAACTTATTTTCAAAAATTCATCGATTAATGTGCTTCAAGAGAGCGATTTAAATCCAAAGTAATATTTTCCAAATGCTAAGTCAACTTCTGGTAAACTGATTGTAATAACGGCCTTGTTTCAAGAAAAATCTCTACCAATACAAAACTTATTGAATTTGTTGACTGACGCCTATTTACTAGACAAAGACAACCAACGACCAGAACAAACACTGGTCATATCATGATTTCTTGAACACACTCGACGCCCAATCCGGTATTCCTCGCAAGTATCAGTTTCATCTGAAAAATTCTTTGCACGTAACATAATACGTTATGGGAAAACGTTCTTCCGTAAAGATTGAAATTGGCCGAGGCAATATCGAGAGAAAAAGTACAATCCGGTATCCTGCGCTATGCGATTTTCAATACATTTTATAAGTTATATTCTGAAATCTTTTCACAAAAATTGTCTTAAAATAATTAAAATCTCGAAATCTAGATGGAAGTCATTTGAATCTACACCGGTGATATTCAAAATTAATAAAATTTCGCCACAAAGCCAAAATAGAGAATCGACCATATAACAGAGAGAACCCTAAAAAAAAGAGAATCAAAACAATTTATGCTATTTGACTCAAATCATAAAAAATAAATTGATCGGTGTCATATTTAATTTTAATTTCTTATTCGAAATTCGATGTCAACGTACAACGGACGATCGTAGGCCCGAAGCTTCAACACATGCAGCTTACGAATAGACAAAATCATGTAATTGTCCTCTGATACGGTGTCCAATAATACATTTTTTTTACATTTTATCGAATCTTCTGAGGTCAAACTGTACAACCGACAATCTTAGGGCCGAATTTCACAATATGCGTTCAAATATACCAAAACATGTAAAATGAAACACCGCAACCGGTGTCAGTAATTTATTTTTGACATTTTCTCCTCGAATTCCTGCAGGTCCAAACGTGCTACAGCACTGCTCCATCCTGCGTTGGCCGAATTTCACTTACTACAATCTAAGACTACAAGAATCAGTACCAACCACACCTCAAGCGGTTGTCACGAATTTTCATTTTTGCATTTGGTCGATTCCTTGATTTTATTTGGACCTTCCTCTCACAGTTTCCATGAAAACGTTAGAGCGGTTTTCGAGAAACCGATAATTTCCGGTGAAAAACCGTTAAAATACGGAAATTCGAAAAAGCGGGCTCTGCACGGCGCACGCAACTAGTGAAAGAATTATTACATGACAAATATCAGGGTATATCGTATGTGCCGATCTTGACTTATCGTCAACGCCGTTTGGGGGGAACTAAAAAAAGAGCGGAACCTAGGTCATAAATTCTTTTTCAGAAGTGAGGAAATTTTCTATGCGCAGTTCGCTATAAAAAGTAATTTTGAGCAATATGAGCCTCGATGCCTTAATAAAGCTCACTATTCAATTTTTTCAAAAAGATCCGTTCTAACTCGTGTGATACAGCTTGCAATTAAATTTGCTTTTTAAATGTCAAACTCTGTCTATTCGACTGCAGTTGGCCGGTCCTAGGCTTTAATATTCCACCCCTTCATCACACGCCGTCTCTCGCTCCGCCACCCATCCTCCCTGCGACAGGTTAGTTTGCACATAGCGCTCGTACAAGCTGTCATCCCAAAACTGATGCCTTACAGGGGTCAAGGTGCGTCTTTTCTTCTAGCCCCCCCGCTCCCTCTCTAACCACATTATATAGTGAATACATAATATCGGTTTAGAATAAATTGACCCAAGGAATCTCAATGGTGTCAATTATTGTTTTTCAAAACAATCTAGAACAAAATAGAATTTTCGAAATCAATATTTTTTGCTTTATCCGCATAAAACCATTAACATTTTATGTGAATAACCCGAAAACGTATGCATGACATGTAAAATATCGAAATGTCTTAATCGATTCTAGAAATCACAGTTTTTTTTAAGCCAAAATGGTTAAACCTAATTAATCGAAATTTGACGTGATTGGTTGAAATATTTTTGTATTAGCCTGTAAGCAAACTTTTTGATCAGTGAAATTCAGCTTCAATTGGGTGGTACTTTTGTTTGGATCAGACAAACTTTTTTTGAACTTCAAATTTCCGTTAACTTCATTCAATTTTCTAGAATTCTAGAATTTTAATTTCAAAAATTTCTTCTCATGCAGTTTTAAACCGCAATTATAGTTATCTACCTAGTCGAAAAAAGGCTGATTCTAACATTCCTAAAGAAATAAGTTGAAAGTCGAAAAACTGCAAACTAGCGTTCAGTGAGATTCAGAAGAAAAAAATACAAAATCGAAAAAGTCCTTCCATATCACTCTTTGCTCTCATTATTCGCTAACTTTGTGTAAATTTTGAGACGCTTGTATGTGGGTCTAAAATGAGAATAGATTTAGAAACAAACCGTTTAGATGCTGCTAACATAGACTCACCACGTGGTGGTATGATGTAATCAGGTTGACTTGAGATGGATAATTCGTTAGACGAGGCTAGATTCACAAAAGAGTATCCAGTCATGATTTTTTAAAATACTGCGCTAGAATGTTGTAGGCGTGATTGAAAGGTTACCGAAAAAGGACACCCTACCCCTTCAACTCCATTCCGCACTCGGATTCGCGCACTACTAGCTTCTAGGGATTCATGATATTTTATACATTGAAAAATGTGACATTGAACAAAAGTTTCAAATTTTGGAAAAAAAATATAAAATTTTTTATAAAAATTGTTAATTTTCTTTCAAAAATAAATAAAAAACATAAAATACCCTTCTACATGTATTTCTTATCTAATCGAAATGTATTTATAATCCATTACTAAAACTTAGGTGAAACACAAAATTGTCCTTATCTTTCTCCAGTTCGATAAATTGAGCAACCACTTTATTTAATGAAGCCGTTCTTTGTATTATAGTATGTTCATGTGTTATTTGTTCATGTAAAAAAAGTGTTAAATCTTCGATCTTTTCAATTTCTTTCTTCGCATAATCTTCGCCCGAACTTATAGTGGCTAACGGTGTAGGCAACAAATAGCCTTACAAAGGTCATATATATTTTATAGTCCATATCGTACTGTTCAGATTTTCAAAAATATTTTATGTGAGAATTTGTTTTATGTGTAGTTATATTTTGGCTGTTGGTTGCAAAAAAACTGTTTACAATTATCTTGTTATGTTAAAAATGACATGTAGGGTGCGGTGAGCTAAAAAAAAGCTACCTTATTGATTTTCGTCTTGAAAATGTGATTTCAATGGATGTGATCTTCACTTCCATTTTTCTTGACGACAAAAGATAAAGGTGATTTTTTCATGCCTTATTCTTATATTAAATTCGAATTTACAACCAGCAGTTTTATATCATTTCTTTTGTTAAGAAACTTGTGATTGAAGTTAGATTTGTTTTTGAATCTATAATTCTAAAATGTGAAAATCGAAAAAAATTTAACTTGTTTTTTTGATATTTCAAAAACTATATTAATTCGAGGCAATCTATGAAACGGTATAAAAAGTACGTTTTGTAAATGTTTCTTGCAATTCCGCAATTTTGGGCCTGCTATAAATATAAGCAGACGTTCAACAAACACCGCCGAAAACTTGTTCCAACTTGAGACACATTGACCACCAAAAATGTACCAGTTAGGCAGCGAGGAATGTACGTCTATAAACTTTATAAAAAAGAAACGAGTTTTCATTAATCAGTAATTCCGAAAAATAGATGACCTCATTCCTAGTGGTTTATTCGTCTTATTATTTGAAATAGTTAATTGTGGGACTACTTTGATTCCATTTAACCTCAGCGCAGAAACCACATAGACTGGATCTTCAAATATCATGGCTGCATTATCAAATGCATCTTTTTTCGGATTTTTACCAAAGCCAACAGCTAGCTCGATACCTCGTAATGATAAAACAACGTATTTTGATCTTTTAAAATTTTCGATATTTTCGTTTCCAAAGTATAATTTTACAGTTTTGGATTTTATAAATTTATTAATTTCGATCGAGTTTTCTCCACATTGATAAACACCAACAGAAATTTGTTCCCCTTAGTTTCAGGATAGGCAGTCAAAAATTGACTTTTTTACATACAAAATTGAAAATTTTAAATAATGGAATTTAAATACTTTGGTTTTCATCTACTACTATAATAATATGTTTCGAATCCGGCTGACACAAATAGAACCTTCGAGAAGGTTTTTTGTAGGGAAATCTCGACTGTCTCCTCATCTCACCTTCGCATCACATTACTAATCGTGTATAAGGACGACTGATATTTTGCCATATTTTCCTTAAAAGGGTATGGTGGTTCCTAATTTGACATATAACTGATAAAACATTAGGCAAACAGGGCTTCCAGGATATTATTCAGATAAGCCATTTTGTAGAACTAGCCTTAAGGGGGTATGCGACTCTGATTAAATAAAGGCCTTAGAGACATTAAACATGCTTCAAATTGATACAGAGTGATAATTAAGTGTACTTTTTTTTAGAACTTACCTATTTTTTTATAAATGAAGTTAAAAAATAACGTTTGCTCAAATTTGCCCACTCAAACTTCAAAATATCCTCTTGACGTAAGCCAACTTTCTCATCAGTGTCTCACTGGTTTTCTTTTGAGCCAAGTTTCGAAAAAATCGAACCACTTTTTTTTCGGAAACTTTTCATATATTTCAAAATCATATTTCGAGTTTTAGCTGGAAATTGCACAAAAACGTGTCTTAATCTCTTACAAATGTTCTGGAGAATACTTGATAAAAATTTGAGCCGTTTTGCAAATATATCCTCGGAGGAGATAGATTTTGAAGTCTGAAATTGTGAAAAATCGTCGGGTATTTGGCGTTCTAAAATTTGTCAGGCGCCGGATCAAAAAAAGCTTGTCTTAAAAGATTGACATAGTACCGTTACGTGATCTGTGAAAATTGGAGCTCAATTTGATATACCGTCTGGGACGAAATAGATTTTGCAGTTTTGAAAATGTCTTCTTGTAAACATACTGTACATATTGGTGTGATGGTCAAAAAATAATTTGTGATGCACTTTTTCGCAACATTAAGAATAGATCTACAAATTAGCATTTTCGGTTTTTCTCATGACCTCTTAGTTTTCAGTATATTTCACCGAGAAAATGTCAAATCAGAGTCGCATACCCCCTTAAACTTGCGAAAAAAATATGCCAAAACTTTTATGTATGACCAAACTCCTTCACACATAAGCGACACAAGAGCCACCTAAGCCAAAACGGAAAATCTATCTTCTCCCAGGTTTTATTTGGAAATAAACCCAAATTTTAACATAAGCTGTATAATTAGTATGCAAAACTTCATACGAGCGCTTTTGTCGAGAAGTGCCATATTTATTCTAGAATATGAAAAAAACCGGTCCAAAATACCGGTTTTTGGACTTTTTCATCGGAAAATCTATCTCCTTTAAAATTTACTCAAATTTTTGCAAAAGCAAGCTCTAAGCAAACAGAAGCTTCATAGGAGCTTTTTTGTTAAATTTCGATCCCAAACAAAAAATATGAATTTTTCAAGGTCACGTTAAAAAAATTTCAAAAAAAATGTGCTTCGATTTTTTCGAAAGTAGGCTCAAAAGAAAGCTTGGGAACCACCGAAGAAAAAGTTGGCTTACGTCAAGCCGAAATTTTTAAGTTTTAGAAGTCAAATTGGAACAAACGTAATTTTTTCACTTAAGTTTGAAAAAATACTCAGAAAAAATCGAAAAAACTCAAAAATTTAGATTTTTTTGCTTTTATTCGGGTTGTTTTGTGCTTTTAAAACATCAACGATTGATTTGGTGCATTTTTATGACTTACTAACTGCATAACATGTAGGAACCACCATACCCTTAAGTGTTGTTGCCATATCAACCGTACTTTCAGAAAAATGTTAAAATTAATGGTGAAGAGCTAAAAAATAATAAAGACCTTTCTTCTTGCTCTTCACCTTAAAAAATGGCATATTGTTCCTACTCGTCCATAATGTCCTTATTATAAGACTTGCAAAAAAAGCTCAGTTTTGTACAAATTTTCCTTATAAACGGTGGCCTGATAGACGCCACAGTGGTCGTTACAACGTTTTAACGAATTTCAATTTTCTCGATTCTAGAATCAAATTCACTTAAGGGGGTTCTATAGGCAAAATGAACTTTTTGAATTGCTTATTTCTCTCGGCATAGACATAGGAAGTGAATAAAACATTCTGATAAGTTAGTTCGTAATTTCTGGAAGGCGTTTTAAATTTTATTTTTAAGGGGGTTGTGGGTGTAGAATGTTGGAATTGCTGGGGAAAATAGCCCTCTCCTCCAGCTGGACTGGAAGGGTTGATAACGGGCAGATAAGAATAAATGAGAAGAAAAATACGGGAGACTAAAACCTTCTCTATCACCTGCAAGTAACTTTTTATGATTCTGGTGAAGGATGGCTCACCGGGACCGGAGTGAAAAACTGGTAAAAATATGTT
>SCLH01002031.1:22135-37761 GCA_004367855.1 Oikopleura vanhoeffeni | reverse complement strand
ATTTTAATTATTTTAAAGCAAAAATGTTAAACCTAATTATCGAATTTGACGCTGATTGGTTAAAAATTTTAATCAGCTGTAAGCCAACTTTTTGATCAGTGAAATCTCAGCTTCAATTTGGTGGTACTTTTGTTCCAATCGGACGAACTTTTACTTCGAACTTTTCATTTCCGGTTTACTTATAGTCATATTTCTAGAATTTCAGGGTGAAATTAAAAAAAAGGGCTCCAACATATTAGTAACCTCACTCTTCCCGTACTCTGTGTAAATTTTCAGACGCTTTGTATGTGGGGTCTAAAAGAAGATCGATTTTGAAAAAAACGTTTAGTGCTCTAAAATAGACTCACCACCTGGTGGTGTGATGAAACAAGGTTGACTTTGAGATGTGTAATCGTTAGACGAAGGCTAGATTCACAAACAAGTATCCTCAGATTTTTTACAACTGCCCTAGATTTGTTCTGAGGCGTGATTGAAAGGTACCAGATTACGACGCCCACCCCCTTAAGTCTTTTTATCGATTGTTTATTAATAATGTTTTGTCAATGATTAAAATTACTGTCACATTAGTTTTTTCACATCAGCGCGACACTCGAAATTGATTGTTAATATAATCAGGGCATGAAACATACAAAAAATCATAAAAATAGTCGTCCCTATCTTATGAAGCATGCATATTCATAAATCCAAATGCCAAATTCAGGCATAACGCATTTGAATTACTTTCGAACGTCTATAATTGTGATTGGATTGGTTATGTCAATATTACATCTAGGAAACTTAAAGTCAAAAATCCGTTTTTTAGATTATCATATATGATCAGATAATATTCTAGATTTTTTTAAGTTTAGATCAAAGTTTTCTTCACTTTGTCATCAATGATGATTCATCATAAAATTTTTTTTCATGAATGCCAATTATCGTCTACGATGAAAATACCGAATTCATTAAATGTAAAATTACCGCTCGATGAAAATTTAAAAAAAAAACATTTACTTATCGACGCCAATTTTAACATAGAAAAACTAGCGAAGGTGATATTCCCAAAAACATTTGTAAAACTACAAGAAACCAACCTTCGCGGTATTTTCAACTTAACAGTAATCTGAACAATCCCAGTGGCGATTTATCCCACCGATACGCATTTTTTTGCTGTGAGGCCTCTCCGCGAGAAAAGCCTAACAAATTCATGCAAAATTGCTTTTTGTTTTTAAAATTTTTGCTTTCGGCGGGACAAAAAACGCAAAAAAAAAACAAAAAATTAAAATTTTGAAAACGATCAGTTTGGGAGGATCAGGGCCAAAAGATGGGAGGCTTTTTAAAACTTCGGCATTTTGAGCATTACAAAACTCCATTTACTTGATTTTTCAGGAAATAGGGCCGTTGTTCACAATAAAAATTTTGCTACCCTTTTGAAATTAAAAATTTTAAAAAAAAAATTTTTGAAATTTGTGAAAAAATTTTTTTGGTTCATTCCGTATGGAATGTCGGACTCATAATTTTTTTCTAATATTTTTTTCCCAGCTCTTCTCAGGTCCCAATTTTTTGAGCACATGCCGTCAAATTTCTGAAAGAACAGGAAAAAATTTAAAAAATTCCCCGACGATCCCCACGTCACCAGCCCAAATTTAAACAAAAAAACCGGTATTTAATCGATAAAAATAGATTTTTGAAATCTTTTTTTTTTTTTTTATTTGAATTCTGCTCAAGATTTTTTTATCTTGTTTAGCTTCAACAGCAACCGTAAAACTTAGAAATTTAGCCCGGTGGCGCTTTCCTACCCATACTGCATCAGAAGCTGGACTTTGTACAATGAAGTAGAGAGTTTTTTTTCGAAATTTTTGATGCGTCTCTTGGCGGCCAAGTTAACTTTTTCATTTTTGAGCCTGAATTTTGACAAAATTTTAGAAACCAGGAAAAAATGCCTTCAAAATATTTTTTTTTTCGTAAATACAAACACTTTTTAAGGATTTTGGTGCAATTTTTTTAACTCCCGGTTAGCGTCAAAAGAAAAACAAATTAGCGCAGTTTCAATATTAAGGGGTAGCTGGTCCCGTAATCTGGGTACCTTTCAATCACGCCTCAGAACAAATTCTAGGGCATTTGTAAAATTTCTGAGGATACTTCGTTTGTAGGATCTTAAGCCTTCGGCTTCTAACTGATTACACATCTCAAAGTCAAACTTTGTTAACATCACACCACCAGGTTGGGTGAGTCGATTCTAGACCACCAAACGGTTTTTTTCAAAAATCGCATCTTCTTTTTAGACCCCACATACCGAAGCGTCTGAAATTTACACAGAGTACCGGGAAGAGTGAGTTTACTAATATGTTGGAGCCATTTTTTTTGGAATTTCGCTCTTGAATTTTCCTAGAAATCACTTTTGAACGCCGATTTTTCACAATTTTTCGTCTTCAAAATCGATCTTCTTTTAGACCCCACATACAAAGCGTCGGAAATTGTACCACAGGAGTACGGGCAGATGAGGTTACTAAATATGTTGGAGCGGATTTTTTTGAATTTTACCCTAGATTCTAGAAATATGACTATAAGTAAACCGGAAATTGAAAAGTTTCGAAAAAAAAGTTCGTCTGATCGAACAAAAGTACCACCAAATTGAAGCTGAGAGATTTCACTGATCAAAAACAAGTGGTCTTACAGCTAATCAAAAAAAAAATTTTTTTAACCAATTCCAGCGTCAAATTCGATAATTAGGTTAAACAATTTTGGTCTTAAAATAATTGAAATTCTCGGAATTCCGATTTTAGACATTCCGATATTTTAATGTCATGACATCGTTATTCGGTGGGTCATATTCACCAATAAAAAATGTTATATCATGGTTTGGAATACCGGTTTTCTGCGGCGTTTAAAGCAAAAAAAATATTCGAATTTTTGAACAAATTCTAGATGTTGTTCTAGATTGCTTTTGAAAAAATTAATTTTGCCACCATGAGATTCCTTTAGGTAAACTTTAGCTCATAAACCGATATTAATTATATCATAATTAATTCTATAAGGGGCTCAAAAAATTACGACACCTACCCCCTTAAATCATAAATAAATCAATAATTTTGTTTTCGTTTTTTGGCCCGCCAAAAGCAAAAAATTACCGAGTAAAAGACAATAATGCATATGTGTGAGCTTCTCCGGAGGCCTTCACATGAAAAAATAATAAAAAATGACTGAAAATTGAAAGGTAGGTACGAAACCTGCGTCTTGTGTTTTTTAAGAAGCTTTTTAAAAAAAGCCCGTAGGTGGGATTGTATCAGATTACATGTTAAGTTCAAAATTACCGCGAAGGTTGGTTTCTGTTAGTCACCAAATGCTTATGGAATATCACCTTCGCTAGTTTCGGGAAGATGACCTTGAAGAGGCTCAGAATCCAGCGGAAACCCACTCCGTTAATGGGGTGGCGAGAGTATTTCTGAGATTTCAGAGCTTCGTAGGGTTAGGACAAATGCCAGACTGGACATTTTTGAAACTACTTAGGTGGTTTTTTTAGGAGCTGACGCAAAAATAAACGGCTTGCTGGTATTTTGAAACCCCATAAGACTATATTATGGCAGATCGAGAATTTAATTTCCGGGTCTTCGCGGTGGAGTTGTTTTTTTCCAATTTCTGCCCGGTTAATGGCAGAATTTCCGTCGGTCCAATTTCACCCAAGTTCGTTTTCAATCAGGCAATTATCCATTGGTCTGCTCCGAAATCCAGAAAGTCGGTTCAATAGAGATGTAAACGATATACAATACACGATGCGTCTTATGAGTCTCAATCACGACTCGGCCAGATTACTGTCTTGTCACGTTTTCTCTCTAAATTCTTTAATTGATTCTCCTATTTGACCCCAAGATTGAGGTTTTGTTTGTTATTAGTGAATTATGGTATCAGATTCGACTCCCGTGTCAATTACCCTTATTTGCGCGTTTTTATTAAGTTACCGTGTTTGTACAGTTTGTAAAGATTTTTACTTGACGTCATCTATAAGTGTCCAAAATGGACTCATAATGACGTCATCGATAAATCTGATTATCAGATTCGAATCGCCTTGTCGTATTA
This sequence comes from Oikopleura vanhoeffeni, assembly GCA_004367855.1. Classification (NCBI taxonomy): domain Eukaryota; kingdom Metazoa; phylum Chordata; class Appendicularia; order Copelata; family Oikopleuridae; genus Oikopleura; species Oikopleura vanhoeffeni. Next base: position 33,705 of record SCLH01002031.1, on the reverse strand, counting down.
GTCTACAGACGAGTTTTGGCCTGATTGAACAACGTTTGAAAATTTGGACCGAGCCGGAAAATCCGCCCATTACACGGTCAACCGGTTCAGAAATTCAAAAACTAATATCCACCGCGAGCGCCGGAATTAAATTCTCGAGCTCATCTGCAATATATGTTCTTATGGGTTTAAATACCAGAAAGCGTCATTTGTGCGTAGTCCTAAAAAAAACCACCTAGGGAGATCTATCTTTGATCTCGCATTCCCCTTAGACAGTTAAGTACCCATCCCACCAAACCATCTGCGTTAAGCCATGGTTAAACGAGATCCCTCGCTTATATCGGAAAGTTTTGAGATTTGGTGAGAATCTAGAAAATTGGTCTGAATTTTAGTGAATCGGTTCCTTTTTTTTTCGATTTTTGCCTCGGGGTCAGGAATTTAGCTGAATGTGCCGAAAAAGGTGTTTTTTCTGGACGTTTTTGTTAAGGCTTTTTCTGTAGAAATTGCCAGAAACGGCATTTTCGGATGTGACAAGCCCTAGGGGTGGTGAACATTCGAATCGGTTTTATGAATTTCGCCCTAATTGGCTGTAATTCGACAAACAAAGTTGCGCGAAAATGGACAATTTTGAAATAAAAGTGATAATTAAAAAGCTTAATGTCACCAAAAGATTCCTCGGCTATGATTTGCTGAAACGATTTTAGCAAATATGCGTCTTATTTTAAACCAACACAGTGCTTAGAGAATGTAATATAATTTTTGATGAAAAACTTTAATTTTTTTCTAGAATCCACTTGTCGTCAAAATTCAGATTTCTATTTCCTAATTATCGTTTCCAGGCAAATCATTACACAAAGGATCTTTTCGGTGACATTTAAATTTCTTAATTATCACTTTATTTTCAATTGTCATTTTCGGCGCACTTTTTTTGTCGATTTTACAGCCAATCAGGGCGAAATTTCAAAAAAGTGTACGACCGATTCGTATGTTCACACCCCTTAGGGCGTCTGTCACATTCGAAGATGTCGTTTCTGCATTTCTTAAGGAAAAAGCCTTTTATCAAAACGTCCAAAAACACCCTTTTTCGGCATTTAGCCAAATGTCCTGACCGGCAATAGGCAAAATCGAACCGATCATAAAATTCGACAAATTTTCTAGATTCTCACCGAATCTCAAACTTTCCGATTTAGCTCTAGGATCCTTGTCTTGAAAAAATGTGGGTGACTGTGTTAAACCGCGGGTAACCAGATGGTTGGTGGGAGGTACTAAACGTGTCTTGTGAAATCGCCGGAAATCAAAGATAATCTTGCTAATGAATGTTTTCAAAATTTCCAGTCTGATTTGTCCTGACCTACGAAGTTATTATTAAAGGATAACTATTTTCAAAATTCAATATTTTGGATGTTTTTTATAAATTGAAATAAGCTTATTTCTGAGTTTATTCAATTCGGGGGTCCGGTCCTTTTTTCTAGGTTTGTTAAGCCAAATTTTTATTAATTTCGGCTTTCTAAAACAGCTTAGTTCGCGATAAACATTCTTAGTAGCTCAAACTGAGACACATATCTTTTGGAGAAAATAAAAAAAAATTTAGTTCATCGGAGTCAATTTATTTATCTTTTTTTTAGGTTACTGAATTTTAACATTACTAGTTTTTCTTTTAATTGGTAACAAAGTCCGGATTCGGATTCTCTTTTTTAATTCATCAATCAACCCGATATTTGTTGCTCGTTTAAGCTATTAGGATTGCCAATCGAATTGAGTCGGTTAGCAAAGCTAAATTAATAAAAAAATTGGTTAAAAATCTCTAAAAAAGGACCAGGAGCCCCCGTTATCGATATAGTGTCTATAGGCAAGTCGTATCTTTCTAACCTAACGAGCTAGCAGGTCTCTATTTTACGATTTTGACTCAACGTGGCATTTTTTAGTCATAAAAATAAAAACAAGCGAAAAATTTTTTCTGAGTGTTCGGAATAGAAAATGTTTTTCTTTTTCGCGCTTGAACGGTTAATATATTTCGCTATTAGTTCTATAATACCGTTTCCAGAAACATTCAACTTTACGATCTTTTGGTACACTTGAAAATGTTTCAACGATGACATTGATTGTCAAACAATAAATTTTTCAAAATTCCGTTACTTCACTGGAGTTAACAAAAATAAAGTCGTTACATCAGACACAACAATTTTGGACATTATTACAAAAAACTATAGTGCACGGAAAAATAGGTTTCCATGTAGATATAAAAAAATACAACTTTCCGTCGCGGCCAAAATAGCCAAAAAACCAGTCTTGTTCGCCAGCTTTAATACCTATTTATGTGACGAAAATTACGAAAAAATCGACAATACATTTTTTCCGCCTTTGAATTTTCGCAGATAATGTCCAAATTTTGAACATTTCCTAAATTAGGACGAAAAAAAAATACGGCTTTTTCAGATGTTTGTTTGGTGTCATTACCGGTTGGTTCAACCATGCTATCTTTAAGCGGGGTAGAGTTAAAGAGATTGGATTGGAACAAAATGTTTATATTTTTTTCTAGTATCTGTCCAATAACAATAATTTATCGTTAAAATGATGAAGATTAATTCGTTCGGAGTGTGTATGAGATGCTATGATTGGTTCAAATCCTTAGGCGTCGCCCCACACATTATTTGTCCTGGGTAGGCGCACCAGTAAAACAACAACCTCAGAGGGAAATAAACGCTGGAAAATTAAGCCCAAAAATGGAACTTTAGGTTTACGTATAAAAACAACAGAATAATTTTTTCCAACGAATAACGGGACAAAAAACCTACAATATGTCGTTAGGTTTCATACTTTTATGTTTTATTCAATTTTGATAACTTATGACCGACTTATTCCGATATTTAAAGAGAATTTCTGAATTTATTCTGTACCGTCATAAACAACAGAGAATATTTTTTCAACGAGATAACGGACGAAAACTATAACAATATGTCTAGGTTTCTAAAGTTTTATGTTTTGTATTCAATTTGAAACAAATTGACCATCTTATTCCGATTTTTTGTGTGATTGAGAACATTAGTGTTTACCGTTTTTCATCTCCCGGTCCCGTTGGCCATCTTGCACGAATCATAAAAAGTTACTTGCAGGTGAGAGAAGGTTTTAGTCTTTCCCGTTTTTTCTTTCATTATTCTTATTGCCCTGTTATCAACCCTTCCAGTCCAAGGAGGGAGGGCTATTTTCCCCAGCAATTCACATCTACCCACAACCCCTTAAATAAAAATATTAAAACGGCCTTCCAGAAATTCGAACTAACTTAATCAGAATGTTTTATTCACTTCCCTATGTCTATATGCTGAGAGAATAAGAATTTCAAAATCATTTGCCTATAGAACCCCCTTAAGTGAATTTGATTCTAGGAATCGAGAAATTGAAATCGTTAAACGTTGTAACGACCCACTGTGGCGTCTATAGCGCACCCTTTATAAGCGAAAATTTGCTCAAAACTGAGCTTTTTTGCAAGTCTTGATAATAAAGGACATTATGGACGAGTAGGAAACAATATCCATTTTTTAAGGTGAAGAGCAGAGAAAGGTCTTATTTATTTTTTTAGCGTTTCACCATTAATTTTACTTTTCTGAAAGTACGGTTTGTATGGCAACAACACTTAAGGGGTATGGTGGTTCCTACATGTTATGCCAGGTTCAGTAAGTATAAAATGCAACCAAATCAATCGCTTGATGTCTTTAAAGCCACCAAAACAACCCGAATAAAAGCAGAAAAATCTAAATTTTTGAGTTTTTCGATTTTTTCGATATTTTTTCACTTAAGTGAAAAAGATTAACGTTTGTGCCAATAGTTTGACTCTAAACTTTAAAAATTTCGACTTGACGTAAGCCACCGTTTTCTTCTTCGGTGGTTCCCAGCTTCTATTGGCCTTACTTTTCGCAAAAATCGAAGCCATTTTTTTTGAAATTTTTTTAACGTGACCTTGAAATAATCTCATTTTTTGTTTGGGATTCGAAATTTAAACATAAAAGCTCTTATGAAGCTTCTTATGGTTTGCTTTAGAGCTGCTTTGCAAAAATTGGAGTAATTTTAAAGGGATAGGATGTTTCCGATGAAAAAAAGTCCAAAAACGCGGTATTTGGACGTTTTTTTCATATTACTAGAATAAAATATGGCACTTCTCGACTAAAAAGCGCTCGTATGAAGTTTTGCATACTAAGTTTTATGACAGCTTTGTTAAATTTGGGTTTTATTTCAATAAAACCTGGAGAAGATAGATTTTCCGTTTTTGGCTTGGTGGCTCTTGTGTCGCTTATGTGTGAGGAGTTTGTGTACAATAAAAGTTGTGGCATATTTTTTTCGCAAGTTTGTAAGGGGGTATGCGATCCTCTGATTTGACATTTCTCGGTTGAATATTACTGAAAACTTAGAAGGGTCATTGAGAAAAACGAAAAGTGCTAATTTGTAGATCTATTGCTGTAGATGTTGCGAATAGTGCATCACATAATTATTTTTTGAACCATCACACCAATAGGACTGTATGTTTACAAGAAGACATTTTCAAACTTGCAAAATCTATTTCGTCCCAGACGGGTATATATCCAATGAGCTCCAATTTTCACAGATCATCGTAGCTACTATTCAATCTTTTAAGACCAAGCTTTTTTGATCCGGCGCCTGAATTTTTCACTAACTTAAGGAACGCCAAATTACCGACGATTCAAATTTAGACTTCAAAATCTATCTCCTCGGAGGATATATTTGGCAAAGCGGCTCAAAATTTTTATCAGGTATTCTACCAGAACATTTGTAAGAGCTTAAGAACGTTTTTGTCAATTTCCAGCTAAAACTGAAATATGATTTGAATATTGAAAGTTCCGAAAAAAAGGGTTCGATTTTTTTCGAAACGGTTGGGCTCAAAGAAACCAGTCGGGACACGCTGATGGAGAGAAAGTTGGCTTACGTCAAGGACGATTATTTTGAGTTTGAGTGGGCAGCATTTGTAGCAAACGTTATTTTTTAACTCATTTTTATTAAAAAAGATACGGTAAGTTTCTAAAAAAAAGTACACTTTATTATCACATCTGTATCAATTTGAAGCGATCGTATTAATGTTCTAAGCCTTTATTTAATCAGCAGTCGCATACCCCCTTAATGGCGTAAGTTCTACAAAATGGCTTATCTGAATAATCAATCCTGGAAGCCCTGTTTGCTTAAGTTTTATCAGTTCGATATGTCAAATTAGCGAACCACCATAACCCCTTCTTAAGGAAAATATGGGCAAAAATATCAGTCGTGACCTGTATAGATGAAACCAAAAGTTTATTTAGAATTTCCTTATTTATAATTTTCAATTTTGTGATGTAAAAAATCAATTTTTGACATGCCTATCCTGGAAACTAAGGAACAAATTCTGTTTGTGTTTATCATGTGGAGAAAATCGATCGAAATTAATAATATTTATAAAAATCCAAAACTGTAAAATTATACTTTGGAAACGAAAAATATCAGAAATTTTAAAAGATCAAAATACGTTGTTTTATTCATTACGAGGTATCGAGCTAGCTGTTGGCTTTGGTAAAAATCCGAAAAAAGATGCATTGATAATGCAGCCTCATGATTTTGAAGATCCCAGTCTACTGTGGTTTCTGCGCTGAGGTTAACATTGGGAATCCAAAGTGTCCCCAATTTAACGATTTAAATAATAAGACGAATAAACAACTAGGACATTTCATCTATTTTCGAATTACTGATTAATGAAAATCGTTTCATCTTTTTATAAAGTTATAGAGCGTACATTCCTCGCTTGCTAACTGGTACATTTTTTTGGATCAATGTGTCTCAAGTTGGAACAAGTTTCCGGTGTTTGTTGAACGACTGCATTATATTTATAAGCAGGCCCAAAATTGCGAATTCACAGAACATTTACAAAACGTACTTTTTATCTTTCATAGATTGCCTCGAATTAATATAGTTTTTGAAAATCAAAAAAACAAGTGTAAATTTTTTTCGATTTTCAACATTTTAGATTATAGATTCAAAAACAAATCAACTTCAATCACCAAGTTTCTTACAAAAGGAAATGATATAAAACTGCTGGTTGTAAATTTCGAATTAATATAAAGAATAAGGCATGAAAAATCACCTTATCTTTGTCGTCCAAGAAAAATGGAAGTGAAGATCACATCCATTGAAATCACTTTTTCAAGACGAAAATCAATAAGGGTAGTTTTTTTTTAGCTCACCCGCACCCTACCATTTGTCATTNGGTTGGTTCTGTTAGTTACAAATGTTTTTGGAATATCACCTTCGCTAGTTTGACGGGAAATGACCTTGGAAGAGGCTCAAATCAGCGACACCGACTCCCTTAATTTAGTATTTATTTTTCATTCTTGCTATACCCCAATGCCAATCCCTACCTATTTGCCTGGCTGCAATATCTACACTATACGGAGCTGCCGGGTCAGAAAATTCTTTAAGTCGCTTTTGTAGACGATCAAGCAAATCAAAATGGGCTTTCTTCGGACATAAATGGTTAAAAACAGTAGGCATTGGTGGTAAATCTTGAGGTTTTTTATCTTCCGGTTTTGAAGAATATTCGACTTTATTAGGCTCAAGCTCAGTATTTTCAGTAGACTTAGAGATAGTTTCACCCTTGTGAAAGACCATAGGCATGAATTTAGGTGGGAGTTTCAATCTTTTTTCGTTGGATATTGAAATAGTTTCGTCTTGTTCTTGAGATATACGACGTTTTCGTCCAGTTTTTGAAGCTTACGCATAGTTTTTAAATACAATTTATTAACGACTTAATTATATAGATTCGTAGCGTATATAATTCTATAGGAGTTTTCATGAATTTTTGTTGCGTTTTTGTCGATGTACACTTCCGGTTTCGCAGCGGATAAAATCAGTCCTCATCAACAACTAAAACTTTTATATCGACAATTCTAAATTTTCTTATTCAGCCAAAAATATAGAAAATTTTAAACTTTCGTTGAGGGCATTTTCGGTTGATTAAAATATTGAATTTCAAAAATTTAGTTTTTCAGATTTCTCGCAAAAATCATTTAAAATGACTTCCCGGATTTTTTAAATTCGGCGAAATGCATATAAGAGAGTAAATATTTTGCTCTAATTAATAATTTATTTTTGCATTGAAAAATTCAATTTTTTATGGCAAAAATTGTATGCTCTTAAATTTTAGAGATACTTTTCAAAAATAAAACTATGAATAAAACGAATTTCAGCTTGGAATGCTGTACAAAATGAATACATCTTAGTTATTTAAAAACCCCGAGAATCTTGCATTTTTTAAGCAAAGTTTTGGTCAAATTTTGTCTGATACATTTTTTGAGATTTTTTAAATCAAATTGTTTTTTTCACATCGGTTATTCAAACTCATTCCTTGCGCATTATCTGATTCATTCAAAATTTCTGCAGCCGTTTTCATTCCAAATAACATTTCTCTTACAGCATTAGTCACAGTATCACAGTAATTATTTCCATAGAACAGTTTGTTAGTCCAACATAAGGAAAGGCAGTTGACTCGCTCGTGGTCATAATCATCCCAGTTCTTCTCTAGAAAAGCTTTTCGACAAGCCCAATGCCGGTTAGATTCGTTGTAGGTCCGTAGTTTTTCGATTTCGAGATTCATTCTTAAATTTAAAAACAAATGTTTTTGCGAAAATGTCATTGAAATTATAAAATAATGTGCTCTTTGTCTATTGGGGGTCCCAATTTGGGACAGGTTGAATTTACCCGTTTTTCAGTCACTCGAAAATACAACAAAGAACGTCTTTAAGTTGATTTAATAAATTATAATATTCCATACATTTGTATGGAACGTCTCATTAAAAAGTTCTTAATAACAAGAGCGGCCATTTTCAGAAGAAAAAACTATGGGGAACCCACAATCGTACAAAACTTTTCGTCAAAATAATTCGGAAGACTGGGACTTTTCGGACAATTGCGCACAATCGAACAATTAAGGCACAAAATGAGTCGTAGCCAATGGAAATATAGAGTCTTATTCGCATAAAAGTTTTGTTTGGTTGATAAAAAAATTAAATTCGTAGGCAGAAAAAATAATTTGAAAATAACCACAAAATGCGAGGATTTTTTCGGACGATTGAGGCCCTTTATTAATTAAAGATTTCATTGTTAAAATATCTCGAAATGAACGACGATATGAAGCAATTTTTCGTTGGATTTATAAAAAAATGTATCAATGATACAGTATCAATGATACAGTATCAATGATACTGAATCATGCATAAAATGAATTGAACAACTAAATTTCTTATTTCTGAATATGTATTGGAGTAGATTTCAAACCTTTGAAATAAATTGTCCAAAAACGGTCTCAGTATTGCCTGGCTGACCCAAAAGTTGAAATAGTAAAATGGCAGACATAAAGCTAAATCCCAAAAATTTAATCTCTAAATGTTTCTGAGTGCATTTACGACTCGGATCGGATTCCCGATCCAGCAACTACAGCCCAGCTTGTTTTCGCAGCATGATGTAGATTTTTTCTTTCAACCAATCCTTGAAAATATAGTTAAAGCTATTCAAAATCAGCACTTTAAAAACACATTTGTAGGGTTCGGACCGGGAGAACCAGGGGCCAAAGTAAAAATGATATGTACTTGCGATTACACTCATAGGCTACTCAAACAATTTTCAGGTCATAGGCACTCAAACAATTTTCAGCTCTCTTTTGCTGAAAATTGTTTGAAATTTTTGTTGAGCCATTTAGTGATCAGCAAAATTTGCCTTTTTAGCATTAATTTGCATTTTTATTTCAAAATTGAAAAAATGTCATCCGCGTTCTCAGGACTGTGCTCACATTAAAAAATACATTGGAAATTTGTACAAAAATTTCCGAACAAAATTGCGTATTTTTACTTTAAGCGAGTGGTTGTCGCTGATTTGCCTGTTTTAAGAGGGTAGCGGTCGCAAAAATGTACTTTTGTACTCCACTTTACCAGAATACTAAACTACTTCAAAACTTTTGAGAATAGCCATTTGGTAGATCTAACCTTAATCTATGTCACATAATGTGTCGAAAAAGGGTGTTTTTCGACGTTTTGAAATAAGGCTTTTTCTGTGGAAATGCCAGAAACGTCATTTTTGGAATATAGGAAGCTCAAGGTTTCTTACATGTCACCTTGGTTGTAGTTTTCGAATTTCGCCCTGATTGGCTGTAAATCGACAAAAAAGTGCGCGAAAATGACAATTTTGAAATTAAAAGTGATAATTAGAGAATTTAATTGCTACTAATTTTGATGAAAAACTTTAAATTTTTTCTAGAATCTGCTGTGGTCAAAATCAGACCATATTTCCTAATATTGTTTCCGGAAATCATACCCAAGGAATCTTTTGGTGGCATTTAAATTTTCTAATTATCACTTTTATTTTCAACATTGTGATTTTCGCGCACTTTTTTGTCTACAGCCAAATTGTATTTGTATTTACAGCCAATCAGACCGAAATTGGAAAAACTACAACCAAGGTGATATGTGAGACACCTTGAGCTCGCTATAGTTCGCAAAAATGCACGTTCTGGCATCGCATAGAAAAAAGCCTTTATGATCAAACGTCAAAAAACAACCTTTTTGACACATTAACCAATTCTAGCGCCGTGAGACACAAAAATCAAAAAAAATAGAACCAGCCACTAAAAATTAGACACTTTCCCGAGTTTCCAACAAAATTCTTAATTTCTCTTCCATATAATTCAGTGCCACCACCCCCTTAAGCAACATTTTTTTGTTTTTAAAAACTTTTCGATGAAAACTCTCATTTAATATTTCAAAATTCCACCTGTCCGAACCCTACATATTTTTGAAAGTTACATACTTTGTTGTACGGCGCATAAGCCATGGAAGAGCGCTGGTATACCAGAATCGACAAATCGGCAAGGTTATCAATGTAGTCGAACAGTTGACTAAACACAAATTTTATAAAAAATAATCATAATTGATTTTTTTGGTGAAGCTATCTTTAGCATGAATTTTTGAAATTATAAAATTGCATGAAAAAAACAAGAGAAAATTTTTTTTACCAAATTGATTTTGTACTAAAGTTATTTGCGTTTTATATTCAATTTTTTCCTTCATGATGAATGTTTTATACAAATTTGCCAGAAAAAAATGGAAAAAAATTAAGTACTGTTTTATGTGGTGTTTCTTAACGACTAAAGTGGTGAGATTCATTTTTTATCTCCTAGACGAATGAATGGCATTTAAGTATTTGTTTAATTATTCGTCTTTTAAAGTGAATGTCAAAACAGTTTTAAGGTTTAAAAAAATACAAGTTAGATTTTTCAACTGAATTCCATTTCAATTGCAAATTTTTTTTACGACACTTAACTGTGTGGTAGATAGTTAATTTTTATAATTTGAAATATTTTTACAGTTACTGTAAATTTTAATTTTTGGTTTCTGCTAACGTTTTCGTTTATTTAAACATAATCATGCATTTCAACAATTAATTTTTTTTTAAATAAAACACACAAGTCTACTGTAAATGTTCGAAAAACATACTACTGTATATATATGTTTTGAGAGAAAATAATTTTTTGGACTCGGGGATCGTAATTGATATGATATATAAATCAGTTTTTTAATGTTTTAAACCTAATATCGTAGGTGATCGATTGGTGATCTGGGTTTTCTTTTTTAAGCTGCTCTTCATAAATCTTACAAATTCCTTCCATTGCCTCGTTTACCGACTCGAAATCCGCATAGCTTCGAGAATCTTGTCGCTTATTCGGCTGAACCAACAAGATAGAATGAGACATTCTTAAACTTAAATAATTTGGTAAGATTTCGTAGGTTGCAATTAACCCTTGGAAGCCCTGAAATTTAAAACGTTTAGCGCTATCTTTGTTAGAAAAAATTATATAACTTGTCTGCATTTTTCTCGAGAAACTCTTTATTTGAATTTCATGAACAGTTTGATGGTATTTTTTTCGAGTGTCCCATATTTCAGTTGCTTTAGTTTTTTGACTTTCTTCTATTTCTGGAATTTTAAAAATCGGTTCAGCCAACTTCGAGAAAAACTCGTGCAACTGAAAAGAGCACTCTTAAAAAATACCGCTTTTGTGGAGTATTATTATCGCCAATAATTTCTCGGCCATTTTTTTGAGCTTGAATTGATTTTGAGCCACTTATATGGCTTTTGGCGGACAGACATAAATGGGCTGCTAAAAAAATCATTATGATGGTTTTTGAACCTCTCTTCTTTCATGATTATTTTGAGATTTTCATTTTTTTACAAAGCAAAATCCGAAATATTAAAAATTGGAGTTTAAGGGGGTAGGTGTCGGTTTTTTTGAGCTCTTTATAGAATTAATTTATGATAAATAAATATCGGTTATGACTAAAGTAGACCCAAGGAATCTCGTGGTGGCAATCATTTTTTTCAAAACATTCTAGAACAAAATCTCGAATTTTCAAAATTCGAATATTTTTTTGCATTAACCCGATGCATAACATTAAAATTATAAGAAATGTCTTAATCGAATTCTAGAAATTTCAATTATTTTTAAGCAAAAATGTTCAACTCAATTATCGAATTTGACGATGATTGGTTCAAAATTTCGATTAACTGTAAGC
>SCLH01002031.1:0-21023 GCA_004367855.1 Oikopleura vanhoeffeni | reverse complement strand
ATCTACAAACGAGTGTCCTCAGATTTTTCACAACTACCCTAGAATTGTTCTGAGGCGTGATTGAAAGGTACCAAAAAGCGACACCTACCCCCTTAAATATTGTGAAAAAAGTATTAAAAAATTCTTATTTACAGTCTTCGGTCTATACCACAGTTAATAACCCTTAACCCTGGTAAATCATTAATGATAAATACAATCATATTTATGCTGAAAATATTCGTTTATTTGAACTTGAAAAAGATTACAGAAAACACTTTTAAAAAAGGTAAAATTGGAATATATAGTGACCATTGGTTTCTTGTACGAGAGTTCAATTTGAATAATGGCAATGAATTCAGATATTTTAGGTTAAAATTGGATTTTTTGGAACTGACAGGAAGGATATATGGAAGAAAATACCTGAGTGCATCAAGTTACTTTTTTTGGGAGACTCGCTTCATAAAATAAAATGCGCCATAATAACCTCGCCTCTTCGACAGCAAAAGTTACAACCCTAGACTAATATGTGGGCCAAACTTGTAGAAACCAAGGCTGGTTTTACACATACCTAAGTGATGTGAGGGTGGTACTTTTTACTGTTTACTAAGGAGGTAATTGCGTCACAATCAAATTTCTGAATTATGTCACCCTAAAGTAGGAAGGGTTCGAAGCAAAAACTGTGGCGGGGGGGACTAGTCCACAATGGTTACAGGAAATCGACATACCAAACTGTTTTATAAAATCTCGCTGAAAACCGGGTAATTTGTCAGTTGTTTTAACAGGTGTTTTTTCCCGTATACGGTTTTCGAGGAGATGAGACCAAAGACCCCACGCCCCAAGTTTTGCTCCGAACCTCACGTCCGAGTACATACACAAATAATATTTTTTCAACTTCTGATGTGTACTTCTTCTGTAATCGGTACCACAGATCCGATATACACGTCTAGGTTAATGAAAGTAAGAGCCGCCGCTGAGTAACTTAGGGTACATAATCGACAATATTGATCTGTGACGCAATTACCTCACTTAATTAACAGTAAAAGTACCACCCTCCACTAATCACTGGTATTGTGCTAAAACCAGCTTGGTCTTCTACAAGTTTGGCCAATATTAGTCGTAGGGTTGAACTTTTGCTGTCGAAGGGCGAGGTAATGTATGTGCGCAATTTATTTATTGAAGCGAGAGTCTCCAAAAAAGTTAACTTGATTGCACTCAGTATTCTCCATTATATACTTCCTGTCAGTTCACAAAAAATACAATATTAACCTAAATATCTGTAATTATTGCCTTATGTCATTCATTGAACATCTCGTACAAGAAACCAATGTCGTCACTCAGTATATCCAATTTACCTTTTTTAAAAGTGTTTTCTTATCTTTTTCAAGTTCAAATATAACGAATATTTTCACGCATCATAACTATGTTGCTATTATATATTAATGAGTTTACGGGTTAAGAGGTTTAACTGTGGGTACAGGCGCGGAAGACTGTAAATAAGAATTTTTTAATACTTTGTTTCACAATTATTTTAATGGGCNTGGTCTCACTTCGAGAAACTGGTATACGGGAAAAAACCGGTTAAAAACTAAAATGCCGGTTTCAGGAGATTTATAAACATTTGGTAGTCGATTCCTGTACCATTGTGAGACCAGACCCCCGCCAAGTTTTGCTCCGAACCCTTCCTGAGTACATACAAAAATATTTTTTCACTTCTGATCTGTACTTCTTCTGTAATCGGTACCACAATGACGACTACTCTAAGGTTTAATGAAAGTCAAAAGCCGTCTCATGGGTTTGCACTCGGGTTTTTTTCATAAAGTAAGCTTGAAAGGCACGGCCGCACGATGTCGTATTTTTGTAAAAGTAAATTTTAATCAAATAATCGGAATTATTTTTGAATTTAAATATGACTAAAAAATATGTTCAGAAAAATATACTGCTATGAAAGACTTCATTGAAAGTGTAACATAAATTTATTTCAAGCAGATCGTTCGGCTAATGCTTTTTGAAGCCTACTAAATTATAAAATTGTACTGACATACTTTAAAATGGAATACTGTCAAATGTGTCAAAGAGGACAAGCGAACGGCGCGTTTTGTCCTCTGAGAGTCACCTACTTTTCGAAACTGGCCAAAAATCGGCGAATTTCTGTCGTTTTGTCTTCTTAGACACATTTGACAGTAATTATGATTTTTATTAAATAAAAACTTGTATAAAGTCATGCTTTATAAGAAATGACAGGAGAAGGCACCATTGGAATTCGACAATATTGCACTGTACTTTTATTTTGAGAAGCATACAGTATGTACTTTATTTTCTTGCGAAATGGAAACTTGCTGTAAATGAAATTTCCGAGAATAAAAATGGTAACGAGGCGCATTATATTTTTGAAGCCTTGCAATCGACGGTGGCATGGCTTTTAAAATATGATGGGCTTAGTTATATGTTTTATTGGCGGGAATTTCATTCACAGCAAGTTGTAATTTTGCAAGAAAATAAAGTACATACACTGTACTGTAGGCAATACATTCTGTTTTATGAATGAATAATAAATAATAGATTGACTTGAATAATTTCATGAAGTGCATTAAAACAAAATTTTGTAAAATATCGATAGTGAACTCAGCTTTTAAGGATAATTTCAGAGTTTTAGGATTTTATTTACAAAAATTGGCTATCAAGTCCAGCTACCCCTTTATTCGGTATCGAATTTTTTTGGGGTCTTACAGCCAAAAATCTAAAATTCAATCAACCTTTGCCAACGTTATCTAAAAATCGATATTTTAGATTAGCAAAATTTTGACGCCTTGAACAAATGGCTTTAATTTGGACGTATGTGAAAAGGCAAAAATATAAAGAACTCATTTGGCTGAGAAAAGATTTTGAAAATGAAATATAAAAAAATGTGCTAAAATTCCCCGAAAATTAAATCTAGTGATAGGCCACTAAAAACAACGAAGGCACCAATCCACTGCTGATTCGAAAGAATGTTCCCAAAGATGATAACTGAGAAGAGAACTGTGAAAAATTTCCTGAAATATTTCTTGTTTAAACAATTCTTCTTTGTAATTAAAATTATTTTAAAAATCATTAAGGGTATCCCGGTTCCTAATTTGACATATTCTCGATAAAATATTAGCCAAACAGGGCTTCAAGGATATTATTCAGATTAGCTAGTTTGTAGAACTAGCCTTCATCTTGCGTAAAACAAAAATCAAATTTTTTTTGCATGCATACACTCCCAGACACATAAGCGTGACCTAAGTCAAAACGGAAAATTTATCTCCTATCAGGTTTTATTTTGAAATAAACCTTAATTTTAACATAACCCGTATAATTAGTATTTAAAACTTCTGAATAGCGTTTTTGTCGATAAGTGCTATATTTTTCTAGAATATGCGATAAACCACCGTTTTTTGGACTTTGTTCATCGGAAAATCTATCTCCTCCTAGGTTAAATTTCAAAATTCACTCAAATTTTTGCCCCCAAAAATTCGACCCCAAACTCAAAATATGAATTTTTGAAGGTCACGTGAAAAAATTTCCGAAAAAAAATGTGCTTCGATTTTTTCGAAAGTAGGCTNTTAAATAATTAGTGAAAAAAGTATTAAAAAATTCTTATTTATCAGTCTTTCGCGCCTGTACCCACAGTTAAACCCTTAACCCTGGTAAATCCATTAATGATATTAATACAACAATTTGTGCGTGAAATATTCGTTATATTTGAACTTGAGAAAAAGATAAGAAACACTTTTAAAAAAGGTAAATTGGATATCTAGTGACGCATTGGTTTCTTGTACGAGATGTCTCAATAATGACATAAAGGCAATAAATTACAGATATTTTCAGGTTAAAATTGTATTTTTGTGGAACTGACTAGGAGTATATAATGGAACAGAAATACTGAGTAGCATTCAAGTTAACTATTTTTGGGGACTCTCTTCATATAAATAAATGGCGCCACATACATTACCTCGCCTCTTCGACACCGCAAAAGTTCAAGCCCTAGACTAATATGGCCCAAATTGTAGAAACCATAGGCTGGTTTTAGGCACATACCTAGTGATTTAGTGGAGGGTTGTACTTTTACTGTTAACTTAAGTGAGGTAATGTGCGTCACAATCAATATTCGTCGAATTATGTACACCTAATGTTAACTCGCAGCCGAGCGGCTCTTGACTTTCATTAACCTAGACGTATAATTCGGATTGTTGGTACCGATTACGAAGAGAGTAACATCAGAAGTGAAAAAATATTTGTGTATGTATCACAGGGGAGGTTCGGCAGCAAAACTTGGGCGTGGGGCTCTTTGGCTATCTCTCGAACAAACCGGTATAACGGAAATAATACACCGGTTAAAAAACTACAATTACCGGTTTTCAGCGAATTTTATAAAAGTTGGTATTAGTCGATTTCCTGTAACCATTGTGGTACAGTCCCCCCGCCAAGTTTTGCTTCGAACCCCTTTCCTATGAGTACATACTAAAAATATTTCTTCCACTTTGATGTCTGTACTACCTTTCTGTATAATCGGTTATCCACAATGAAGACTATCTTAAGGGCGTCTTAATGAAAGATCAAAAGCCGTCTCCATGGTTTACGCATCGGTTGTTTTCATAAGTAAGCCTTGAAAGCACGGCCGCACGATGTCGTTTTTTGATAACGTAAAATTTTAAATCAAGATATCGAATTATTTTGATTTAAATATGACTTTAATAATAGGTGTTCAGATAAAAATACCTGCTATGAAGACTTGCTATTCTCGAAAGTGAATACATAAATGATTTGTTCAGCAGAATTCGTTCGGCTAATGCTATTGTAAAGCCTACTAAATTATGATAAAAATTGGTACTTGAACTATTTACCTGTTAAAGATGGAACTACTGTCATATATGATCAAATGAGGAATACTAGCGATACGGGGCGCGTTTTTCCTCTTAGGTACCTACTTTCGAAATGACTGGCGCAAAGAATCGGCGAATTTCTTGTTGGTTTTGTCCTTTTAGACACATTTGACTTAGTTAATTATAGGATTTTTATTATTAATAAAAACCTGTATAAAGTCATGTCTTTTATAAAGAAAGATGACGGAGAATGCACCATATTAGGATTTCGATTCAATTTATGTGCACTGTACCTGTGTTTATTTTGTGAGAAAGCATCACAGTATTACTACTTATGGCTATTCTTGCGAAATGGAAACTAGCTGTAAATGTTAATTTCGCAGAGAATAAAAATGTTAACCGAGGAGCCGCATTATATTTCTTAAGCTTTGCAATCTAGACGGTGGCAGTTGGCTTTATTATAAAGATATGATGGCTTAGTTCATATGTTTACTTGGCGGGAGAGTTTCATTACGTGCACAGTTGTATCTTGTTGCAAAGAAAAATAAGAGTACACATACACTGTACCTGTAGGCAATACATTCTGTTCTTGATAATGATATAGATAACTCAAAGATTAGCGCTGGAATAATTATGAAGTTGCATTAAACAAAATTTTGTGTAAAACTATCGATAGTGATACAGGGCTTTTAAGGATAATTTCCAGGTTTTAGATTTTATGTTGACAGAGAAATTAGGCTATCCAAATCCAGCTTAACCCACCTTTATTCGGAATATCGATTTTTTTGGGGTCTTTACAGCCAAAAATCTTAAGAATTGACATCAACCTATTGACAACGTAATTTGTCATTATCTCTAAAAATCGATATATTTTTAGATTAGCAAACTTTGAACGCACTTTGGAAACAAATGGCTTTAATTTGGATCGGTATTGTGAAAAGGGCAAAAATATATAATGAACTCATTTAGGCTGGAGAAGTATTGTTGAAAATGAAATAAAAAATGTGTCTAAAATTCCCGAAAATTTAAATCTAGTGATAGGCACTAAAAACAACGAAGTGCACCGAGATCACTGCTGATTCGCTCGAAAGACACTGTTCCCGGACAAGATGATAACTGAGAAGGAAACTGGGAAAAATTTCCTCGAAATAATTTCTTGTTAAACAATTCTTCTTTGTAATAAAATTATTCAAAAATCATTAAGGGTGATCCCGGTTCCTAATTTACATTATCTCTAGATAAATATAGTAGCACAAACAAGGTTCAAGGATATATATCCAGATTAGCTAGCTTGTAAATAGCTTACACTGTGCCGTAAAAAAAATCAAATTTTATTGCAGTGCTATAACACCCCAGAATACATAAGCGAGATAAAGTCGTATAACACGGGATAAGTATTCTCCTAGTTCAGGGTTTATATTTTGAAAATAAAACTCTTAAATTTTCACAGGAACCTATAAATATATTAAAACTGTGAAAGACGTTATCTTGTCGATAGAGATGCATCTGTATAGCTTATTTCTAGAATATCCCGCGAATGAGAACCACCGATTTTTCTGGCTTTGTTCTATCGTGAAAATCTCTATCTCCTCCTTGACAGTTAAAGGTATTTACAACAATTCGAACTCAACTATATTTGCCCCCAAGAATTTCGCAACCCATAACTTTAAATATGAATTTTTGTAGAAGTACAGACGTGAAAAACATTATCGATAATAAAAATAGTGCTTCGATATTTTTTCGGAAGGAGGCTCATAGAAAGCTGGAAAGACTGAAGTGCAAGAAAGTTGGCTCTATACATCTAAGCCAAATTTGAAGTTTGAGAAGGGTTCAAAATCTACAAACGTTATATTTCCACTTCACCACTTATTAAAAAAAATATACTACAGAAAAACATTCAAAAATTTCGATTTTTTTTGTTCTTATTTGGGTTGTTTTGTGCTTTCAAAACATTAACGATTGATGTGAAGTAGCTTTTTTTTGTTAAAGGAACCCACCCTTGTCAGCTTAATAACTCGGAAGTCATACAAGATATAGATAAACATTTTTATGACATAATAACTGCAGAAAATGTAGGAACCGGATACCCTTAAAGGTTGGATTTTAATATTTTTTATATACATTTATGAAACATTTTAAAATAATTTTTTGGGATAAATTTTTGAGTTAAATTTCAGGAAATAAATTTTTGAAAATTGATGAAATTTCTGAAATAAGTTATAAAATTTCCGAATTATTTTGAAGAAAGTTTCCTTTCAATTGTGATATTTTTAAATATCTTACCTGCATGTTGTGATTATTGAAACTGTGAGAGGTCCAAAATGACGAATTGTCACAAAAATAACATACTGCCCAACTGCCGAACAAATGAAAAATGCAGACAATCTAAATGTTTTAAATTTTAATCGCATTTATTTCAAATTTGAGGCGGTGGTATCTTTAGCCTGGAATTTAATGTAATTTCAAAACTGAGTGCAATTAAAAAAAATTGGTCAGGTACACGATTCAAAAAACCGTTTAATGATAAAATTGCAAAAAAATAAATTTGTTTTATTTTTTTGTGTTTTTGACGAAAAATTTCATGCTAAAACCCAAATTTTCTGTTTTTTGACAAAAAAAGTTTTTATGGAAATTCATATATCAATTTATGAATATAACATTATATTAATAAATATATATTTAAAATAACGTCTTTTCGATAACGTACCTTGGTATAATTTCACTGTGTTCTAGTATAAAAATATGTGCATCAACCAACTGATCCGTTGAAACTAACATGGGAAAAACTAAGCATAAAGAACACACATTTGTCATCAGCATCATATAAGACTCAGATGGCATGTAAGTGTTTCGAATCTTTTCCTGGATGCCACCACAGAGCCCATCACACAATAACGAGAGCAACAATAATACAAGACCTTTAGTTTCCTTAATTCAAACATTAAAAAAATTAACTCGATGAAAATTGTGAAATAAGAAAATCATTCGAATAATTCAATCCTTTGAACAAAATATTTGCGATCTTTGGTCAAGGTTTTTTATATAATAAAAATGTATGTTAAAATTTGTCTGGTAATATATTGAAATTTTCAAAACATCCCGAAAATGTTGTAGATCATTTATTAACAGCGATTGAAGCTATGGAATGTGAGTGATCTCACGCTTGCTGATTGGATCGCGTTTAATAATCTTGTGATGATGTTATTCTCTCTCGTCAGAGCCAATCAGCACGCATATAATCATTTACACTTCCTTTGATATCAACGAAATCGCTATAGCAAAAAAATCACATTCTATGGCGGCTTTTTTTATAGGTCACTTTTGTAATTTGATCTTTTAACATAATTTGACCCCAAAAAACAAAAATCCAAAAGTTTAAAAACGAAACGGTTAAAAATCAGTTTCATATCACCTACAGTGATCGAGAAATCGACAATTTAAGATTTGGCTATCATTGAAAGCTAATGAGTAGCATTTTCATATTTTATTTATTCACGACAAAAATTACCTGGGTTCTATCTTCTTCCGTCGGATTATATAAGAATATAGCGACACCAGTAACCAGTAAAATAACACATCCATATTTTGTCAAACTATATCTTTTTCGTCGGACCAGAGCAGTTAAAAGTAAAACTGGAATAGGTTTACAAGCCTTTCCTACGACTTGGGATGGATAAGTCAAATATTGTAAGGCGTGATTTGAGCTAAACATAGCGCCACTCAAGAATAAGGCACTGAAATAAAAAATTTTTTTTTTTAAATAATTTCGGTGCCAAAGGTTTCGTTTTTAGAAGGGTATTTAATCTCGGTGAGAAAGCTCGGAACTGTCACATACTATCTTTTTGACAATTTTGCTCAGCATATAACTTTCAAAACAAGATACTCAGCAATGTTGTTCCGGATATTTTGATTTCCGGTTTCTAGCGAACATTTACCAAAAACATCAAAATCCATGGTCAACAACCGGCTCTGCAGTGACACAAAGGTTGAGAAGTTTTATTATGGCTAGAGAGAATTCCTGGGTATATAGGCCGAAATCGATATCTATGGATCATATAATCGTATATCGCTACCGGGGTAAAAAATGCCCGAAAAGTTGTATACATTTTTTTTCAAAAAAATGCCTTTTTTACGCTTGAAACCGAAATTTTTTGTTACGATTTTGGTCAAAAAAAAAGTTTTTTGTTGTGTTTATGGGTACGGTACGGTTTTGGTACGCTCCTGGAGATTGTCTCAAAATAAGGTGCGGGACCTATTACGGTATATATAAAATATTCAGCGAGGTTCTGGAAAGTTTCCTTTTTCAGATATTTTTCAACCTTTTTAGATCACACTTACCTTAAAATGTAATATCTTATTGGGGTGCTGTCTTTTTCGATTCTTTGCCATTTTATATGAATAAAAGAAAATATGCAATTGACTATAGATTGTACTACAATAATCCACAGGGTAAAAACAAAACGTTCTCCGCCATATTCCTAAAAATTCAATTTTGCTAGACAAATTTTTGAGGATATAAAAAAAAATGGAAAATCTACTGTAGTTTTCGTCTATAAGGACAGCAGAACATTTGAGGCTATTTATCATTAATAAAAATTTGTTTTGGTCGAAAAATAATGAAGACCTTTTTATGGCTCTTCACTTTATAATTTTCGAAAAATGACATATTATTCCTGCCATATTGTCTTTATAGTGCGACAAGCCAAAATAAAAGGCGTAGGGTTTGGAAATATTTTGTCAATATTGTTCTAATAGACGTTAGCCACAGTACTTTTCTATTTTTATCACTCCGGCCTAAAAACCTAAATAAAGAATATTTTAAACCGTTATATAAACATATTAACCTGCTTCGTTATAGATTCGTGACAGATCGCGTAAAGTAAATAACAAGCAATAAGCGAAGCAAAGCATTTGAATAAAAGAATTTTATCGGTTCTACGTATTTCTTCATCAGCCGGAGTCTGCAGAATTAATTGCTCGCAATCTGACTCGTCCGGCATTTTTGAAGCAAGATCGATGTCTAAATGAAAATATTTTTAAGAAATTTCTATATTTTTGAAAATTTCTTTAATTTTTTCTGGAAAATCAAGAAATTTTAAAAATCATCTAAACTTGAGGCGACGGTATTTTTTGCAAAAAAATTCGCGTAAACCAAGAAATTTCATGTATCTGCGCTTTTTTATATGCGGTTTTTAGCGGAAGAACGAAAAAGCTGCAGATTGTGGGGTGTCAATACAAGAGATGTCAAAAAGTTCTTGTGAAGTTACCCAGGTGTTTATTCAAAAATAATCCAGCACCTACATCGGTTTTTGCTGGTTGACCTTAAAAAAGCTAAGATAGTTTTTTTTTAACATGGCCCAACCTACACAGTCATTTTCCTCGAAGATCAAACCAGATATCAACAAACGTTTTTTTNTTTTTTTGCTTTGTGTAGCCAAGTAAATTTGTGGCACCCAAAACTTTTCGTTTTTTTCCTGGTGAACCGGTAAATGATGTTCAAAACCCGAAGTCCATAGGTTCGAATCTCAGTCAGCTCATTTTTTTTGTTTATTTCGATCGAAATGTATGTATTATTGATAGTAATCGGTTGGTAGGTGGTAATTTATCAACGTAAACGTGCAAGGAACAACATTTTAAATAAATTTATTTATGACAGAAAATTTTTTTTGAAAATTTTCCTTATTTGTCTCAGAAAAACGGATGATTTCAAAAGTTGATTACCGGCCAACCGGTTGAAGGAGAAAAAAACAAAAAATTTTAGGTGCCACAAATGTTCTTGGCTACATATACTAGTAGCAAAAAATCGTTTGTTGATATCTGGTATGACGGGTTTTCACTTTGAAGGACCGCATTAGTATCAATCACCACGCCTCGGCAAGCCAGCAAATGTTTACTGGCTTGACTTGACGTTACCAAACATTTCACTGGCTTGAGCTTGACTTGGCTCGAGTTTTTGCTGGCTTGACATCTTTCAAAAGATCCAAACTATGGCGGGCGTTTTTAGGCAACCCGCAATCGGAGCGATGTTCTCGAACGCTACATACGATTAAAAAATTTCAATTGTATCCTAGAGTCAATTGTTTGATACAGTCTTGTCTATGTCGCTTACCACTCGACTGACCGGTTTAACCGGTTAGTTAGCGAAAACACCCGGTAAATTTCAGTTAATCGGAACTGAACTACCTTTCAAAATGTGGTTATCGGGGTAACTTTTCGAAAGAAACTTTTTGGCAATATTTTTTTTGACATCTTACACCACCTGGTGGCTGTAAAGAGCACTTTTTGTATTTTGACACTGGAATGTTATGTGGCTCTGGGATACAATTGGAATTTTTTGAATGTACCGTTAACGAGAACTTTCGGTCTGATTGCGGGTTGCGCTAAAAAACCTCGCCTATAAAGCCATAAAAAACAGAAACGATTTTTCAAATTTTCAAAAATGTCCACAGATAGTGTTCGAGAGCAAAATCACTCATTTAACTAAAAAAATTCCCCAAAATTTCTTCTTAAAATCCCCCCGTTTTTGGTCAAGCCAAGTCAATCCAGGTCAAGCCAGCATACCTGGCTTGATATCAAAGCCAAGTCAAGCCTGGCTTGCCGAGGCCTGCCATCCACTGTGGTACCGATTTCAGGAAAACTGAAATCGGTACCACAGTGGATAGTACTAAGGCGGTCTTTCAAAGTGAAAACCCGTCTATGGTCTTCGAGGAAATTGCCTGACTAGGGTGGGCCATGTTTAACAAAAAGCTACCTAACACAGTATAAGAAAAATTTGGTTTAAAAAATTGAGTTTTCATGCGACTTTAAAATTATAAAAAAAAAATTCTCACAAAATTCATAAATAAATTTTTATTGAAATTTTTTTTTAAACGAAATATACCCTTGCCAAAAATGATGATAAAATAAAATAATATTTGTACGACTGATTATTATTGTCAGTATTAATCACAAAGTTGATACACTTAAGACGGGAAGGGCAGTTTAAACTACAGTAGATATCTCTAAGTATTAATCTAATGTATTTGGTATCTAATGAAATCAATATGGAAAATTTCGGCCTCTTCGATCCCGTCGGTCATCTCGCATTCGTTCGTTTCGGGGCTCCTGAAAATTAAGTTATGGATTATTTCTTCGAGCTTAAAATCACAGGGTCTGTTTTTTAAGATACCCCATATTTCTCGGGAGATAGTTCGGAACTGGAAAATACGACCTTTTTTAAATTTTGGTCATAAAATAACTTTTTAAACTTCGTGACACTGCAGAGCCAGTTTTTCTATTTCGGACTTTAACCGAACATTTACCAAAAACATATCCCCGTAAAAAAAATAGAAATCGAAAAAACGGCTTCGCAACTGAAAACTTCGCACTTGCTACTCGAAAAGTTATATTGTGGGCCTAAATTTCAGAAAGATCGTATGTAACAGTTACGAACTATCTCACTGATGTGAAGTTTCGGAAAAAACCAGAGCTAATTTTATTTCTGGCCTTGTTATATGACTAAGGTGCGTATCGTGAGAAATGCATATATTCGTATAATTACTTCAGTTAAACCTGCTGAGTTTATAAGGTCAAATATTAAATAACACTAATGTAACTAAAACGATTATTTTATTGTCCGAAATTTAAAAATGTATATTTTCTTCGGCCTACGAAAGAAAAACTATCGAGAGACTAAAAGATATACGAATAGGCCTTTTCGACTTATTTTTGCAGAAAATAATTTTTAAAAAAAATTCAGGATTTTTTCCAAAATTGTTCCAAAATTCCAACATTTTAAATAACCCGAAATGACCGGTTTTGGCTCATTTTTCTGAAAAAATTTCTGTCTCGAAATATTTTGGAGGTTCCTCCTCAACACCCAGAACGAGAACTTCGCCTCACACCCAAAAGCCTATCTAAAGGCAATACTTTGGGCGCTTATCACGGGAAAACTGGGAAAGCATATCAATTTACTTATTGTCCTGATTGAGATCAAGGAATAAAATTAAGTAAACAACACGTAACATTTTTAATTTCGAAGTTTGTAAACTAGATAACTGCGAGAGAGAAAGAGAGGTTCACTCACTTGTATTTCTTAGAAAAACATACATTTTTACAATGACATATAAGTTACAATTCTGGATGTAAACTTTACTCTTGAAAGCTGTCTCAAATTTGAAATATGTGATCTATATCGCTTACAAAACAATTATTCATATCGCCGGCGCGTCGAATATAATGCAGTAAAATGTGAAAATATTGCTAATCAGCTAAAAACTCAATATCAGTAACCACCGTATGTTCTACACTTGTCGATTTGTCTTTGTCGGCTTTATTTGGGTTAAATTGCCGTTCATTCTTTCGAAAAATATTTTTTGAAAAATATTTAGTTTTTCATTATTTTGATTTCATAAAAATCACTTGTGAAAAAATTATTCTTCGTTATAGAGACTGTGCAGATAAAATAACTTAATCAAAAGAATCCTCAAATCTTTTCTAAAAACTTGCTTCCTCAGAATTTCGACCTATTATGTATCGGTTTCACACAATTAATGTTTTTAAGAAATTTTGACGAAAATCCTAAAAAAAAAGTAGGAAGAAATAACTTTCGAACGGCTCATCGTATAAAATTTTCACAAATATTTTTTGGAAATAAAATTGCAAACTCTATGGACATATTTGAATGTTAGGTCTGTGAGATGTTATTCTGCCACGTTTTGGCTCCGGCGGAGAAAATTTTGTTTGCTTTTAGATAGTCAAAGGTTAACTGAAGTGAGTAAACTAAAGTTCACTCCTGAAATTTTAGGCTAAATTTGGACCTTTTATCAAATTTCCCACGATAGTGCGAAAGGTACAGTTTTATCTGTGACGTCAAATTATAGTTATAAATTTCATTCCCGCTGCGCACTTTAGCCATATAATATAATATGGGCGATATTAAAAAATAAATTTACTTTGATTGCAATATCCATAAAATCACCAATTTGAAATTTTGATGACTTGAGGGTGACAGCATCATCTTCAGATTTTTTTCCTGAGACGGTTGAACCAATATCTTTAATTCGGTATCGATTCATTCTGTTGTCCTAAAACATTTGTTAACGATTAATAATTAATAACCAATCGTAAGTTGGTAGATTAAAATTCGAAATAAACCAGAATTCTGGAAATTTCCTAATTTTAGGAATCGGACCGGAAGAAAATTTGAAGTTTTAAACGAATAAACTTAACTTGAAACAAAACTAAAACTCTGATGTGGTATTTAAAACTTAAGAAAATTTTGGGAGAATTATGCGCTGAATTTTAAGTTTTAATACTAAAAACCAGATTTTAACTTTTCCCTTTTGTCATGACGATTACGGGAAAACCATAGATGATATCGAGAAACGTTTTTTTGCATTCAACTGCCAACAAAAAAGCTCAATGGGGAAATTTTATTAAGTTGATTGAATATCCGGTTCACCGGATATAAACAGGAATATAATTTTTTTGGTAAGTTTCCATTTTTTTTAAATCAGCCTTAAAGTTAAATTTGTATGTTAGTTCATTTTAATATTACGATTGTATACATATTCACTGCTTGAACAATATTTTTGATAATTTCCAGGAAGAAAATACGAGTTTCAATTTTTTCCTCAAATTTTATACTGAAAATGCCTATATAATAGATATTCGGTTACCGATTAACCGGAAGTCCGAAAAAAATTTTCTCGTTGGCAAAATTTTTTTTGTTGGCAGTTGAATGCAAAAAAATGTTTCTCGATAGCATCTATGGTTTTACCGTAATCGTCGTGAGAAGGGTGGCACCATTCAAAAAAAACTACCGATTTTTTAGGTAACTCCACTAGTTTTACAGCGGCCATTTGAGAACAGAACGAGATATTCACAATCGGATTTTTGCATCCAACAGCCAAGGAATAAATAAATGCATTTTTTTTTCAACGGATGTCCGGTGATACCGGAAATTGACCGGTAAAAATTTAAAATGTCGGTTATGAGAAAACAGATTTTTGTCAAAAATTTTTTGGCAGGCACCCCTAAAATTTTTCCGTGAAAAACGAAAAAACTGTAATTAGACCTCTATAGAGGTGTTATATGACAACAATTTTATTTTCAAGCATTTTCTTTTGAAAAACTAGCCAGGTAAAAATATTTGCAGGTCCGCAGGTCTTCTGACTTAAAAAATGGCCAAACTGTTACTTGAGAGGTGTCAAATTATAAAAAAATTCGGCCAAAAGTTTTGGCGAAAAAAGTTGTACAATACGCCGAAAAATTGGCTTCGAAGGATGTGCGGTGTCCTCAGAACCGACTTTTTTAAAGTTAACCGGTATCACCGGATATTCGTTGACAAATCAAAAAAATTGGCCATTTATTTATCCCTTGGCTGTTGGATGCAAAAATTCCTTTGTGAATATTTCGTTCCTTTCTCAAATGGCAGCTGTAAAACTAGTGGGGGTACCTTTAATAAAAGTTACCTAATTCATTCTCAAAATAAATTTAATTTTTATCAGGAAATTAAGGAATATATAAATGAATTTATTGTTAGCAAATTTCGCTTTCAAAGTTAAAAATTAGTCATTTTTTTTTAAATTTTTTTCCTCAATTTTGGAACAACTTTTTTGAAATTATTTTTTCATAATGTAGCGAAATTAATTTTGAGTAACCTCCCTATAACTTAAATATCACTCGTTTTAAATAATCGATGCAACAATAGAAATAAATGCTGAAACTCTTATTTTGAAACCAACTTTATGACTGATAGGTAGGTCAAAATTATTTGTGTTATGTGGAACAGTTTTCAGCTCTGATTTATTCTAGGAGCTTTTTCATATCACTATCGGTTTCACTTTAGCTCTGGTTCTTCCGGTCCGAACCCTCACCATAATTTAAAAATATGAATAAAATTTAATATTGAATTACCTGGTAACAAATTGCAAAATCAAAAATAGTTCCTTTTTTTCTAGCTTCTGGATGAACTTCCTTGACTAAATTTGTAATTTCTTTCAGTGAGGCATCTAGCCAAGTATAAACTTGAAGTTCGTTTGAAGGTGTTTGATTGCGGCTAAAATCATCAGGTCGATGATGTCGATCTTAAATATTGAATTTGTAATTAAAATACGCATATTTTTAATCAAATTACTTGTATTTTTATCTAACTTTTTGAGAAAATATTATTTTTCGAGATAATAAACACTTCAGTGTTTAGCCTCAAGGCTAATTTACTCGAAAATCAGCTTCCAGACAGAAAAAATATACTTAATTTTAATTTCGTACACTTACTACAGTAAAGTGACTTTAAACGGACAGGGGTTAAAATGGGTGTGATTCAAGCTACAACTATTTTACGGTCATTGTAGAAAAAGATTAAAGTCTTGATCCATTTTTTTACCTTTGGACGTAAAAACTCTCAGTAATAGAGGACAAGTTTTTTCTCTGTCTACAGCTACTGGTTTTTCTTCTTTCTTAGGTGTAATTCTAAGAACGTTTGAGCGAACTTTCTCTTCTCCATTTTTCTGTAACATTCTGAAAGTAATATATTTTATAGTTACTGGACATATGTAGAAATTTGTGAGATCAAACTCAAACATAAGCCAGAAAATGCTGTCGAGAAAACTGGCTCGTGCCAAGCTGATATTTGAAGTTTTAGTGGTTAAAAAAGAGAAACTAACTTTTGGAAAAAAACTTTTACAAAATGGAAAATTTTCGAAAAACAAATATGTCTTGATATCCATTATGATTGGTAGTGCATTTTGTGGCGACTATGATTATCGGCTTATGAAAATTTAATTTTGTAAACACCTACGTGTTACTTAAGGGGGTACTGGTCGCTGGAATTGAATTTTCTAGATAAAAAATAGCGATAAAGGTCTGATTTCTTTTAGATGCCTTATATAAAAAGGTCAGATAGCTCGGAAGTGGCACATACGATCTTTTTGAAATTTTGGGTCATATTATAACTTTCCAAACTACGTGACACTGCAGAGCCGGTTTTTTCGATTTCCGGTTTTTTACAGGTAATTTACCGGAAATTATCGGTTTCTCGAAAACCCCTCTAAGGATTTTTTCGAAAACTTCAGTATCGGCTCCAAAAAAATCAAGGATTTCAAAAAAATATAAAAAATGAAATTCGACCCCACCAGGGGGTTATATTACACGTTTTGCTATCTTTAAACTGGACTATCGAAATTAAATAAAAAACCTGGTCATATAGCTAGAATTTCATAAGGAATGTGATGAAATTGTCAAAAATGAAATTTGACACCAAAAAGGGGTCCTATTACACGTGTTTTGTATCTTTAAACTGGACTATTGAAATTTAATGAAAACCTGGCCTTATAACTAGAATTTCATAACGAATGGGATGAAATTGTCAAAAATGAAATTTGACACCAAAAAAGGGTCATATAACACATTTTTACTATATTTTAAATAGATTAACCAGACCAAAGGGCTATCAGGTTACTATCCAGATTAGCCATCTTGTAGGTCTATCCTTTAGCTTGTGGAAAATAAATCTCAATTTATTTTTGTATGAATACACTCCTTCACACATAAGCGACAAAAGAGGAACTAAGCTAAAATGATAAACTATCTCCTCCCAGGTTTTATGTCGAAATAAGCTGCAATTTTGACATAAGTTGTAAAAGTGGTAGGCTAAACTTAATCTCGATCAGTTTTTCAAAATTTCTCAAGAATATAGAAAAAACCACCGTTTTTTGGCAATTATCCGTCGGAAAAACTATCTCCTTCTAGGAAAATTTATAAAATTCATTCAAATTGATTTCTAAGCTAGCTCATACAAATACAAACAGTAAACTCGGTCAATTTTTTAGATTTCAACCTAAAACTCGAAATATGATTTTTTAAGGACCTACGAGAAAATTTTCGAAAAAAAAAGTGTTCCATTTTTTTTGTAAGTTGGCCACTGAAGAAAGCCACTGAAACACTGATCAGAAAGTTGGCTAACGTCAAGGTGACATTTTGAAGTTTTAGTGGTTTTATTAAAGCAAACGTTATTTTGAACTTCGTTTTTGAAAAAATACTTAGAAAAAAATAACAAAAAAAACGCGAAAATTTCGAAAAAAAATATTTTATAATTTGGTCGGTAGTACACTTTTTTATCAACCCAAATCAATTTGGAGCATTTTCAATGCCTCAAAGGCCGCATAAAACCAGCGACCAGTACCTCCTTAAGGGGGTGAGTGTCGGTTTTTGGAAGCTTTCAATCACGCCTCAGAATAATTCTTGGGCAGTTGTCAAAAATCTGAGG
The DNA here is from genome assembly GCA_004367855.1 of Oikopleura vanhoeffeni. Taxonomy (NCBI): domain Eukaryota; kingdom Metazoa; phylum Chordata; class Appendicularia; order Copelata; family Oikopleuridae; genus Oikopleura; species Oikopleura vanhoeffeni. The sequence continues at coordinate 2,951 of SCLH01002031.1, read as the reverse complement.
ATACTCGTTTGTAGATCCATCCTTTGTCTAACGATTACACATCTCAAACTCAACATTGTTACATCACACCAGCAGGTGGTGAGTCTATTCTAGGACACTTAACGACTTTTAAAAATCTATCTTCTTTTAGACCCCACATACAAAGCGTCTAACCATTCACACAGAGTACCGGATAAATGAGTACAAAAATATGATCGTTCTGATTTATTCGAATTTCGATCTTGTTTTTTCTCACTTGAACGCCGATTTTTACAATTTTTCGACTTCAAACTCTATCTTCTTTTAGACGGATGTTCAGAATAAAGCCGTTTTTCGACTAAGGTAGATAAATATAATGTCGTCAATATGATCGTTCTNAATTTTTGATTATTATTCTAGAAACTTGACTTTTAGTGAACCGGAAATGAAAAGTTCGAAAACAAAGGTCGTTCGATTAGAACAAAAGTAATACCAAATTAAAGCTGAGATTTCACTGATCAAAAAATCTGCTTACGGCTAATCGAAATTTTGAGCCAAATTCGATTTGGATGTTTCTTGGGTCAACTTTAGCCATAACCGATATGAATGTATCATAAATTAATTCTACTAGTATAAAGGGCTCAAAAAATTCCGACAACGTATAAAATTGAAGTCCCATAATATCGTGATAAGCCTTCAAAGTTCAAGTCAAAAACTATTTTCAATTTGTTCCAGATTTTTGTGCGTACATTTTGGCGCAAAGGAATATGAAAACTGGTTTTTGAGACGATTGAGATAAGCTATTTCAAATCCGAGACCATATTTCAATAGCCAGGATTCCATTTACTTATTTGTAATTTATATGTGATTTTGGAAAATGTATGGTTTTTCGATGAAGTACCTGAGACTAAACCTCCATTTTCATTTGCAATTATCGAGTACATAGGATTGAAATTTAAAAAAAAATTTTTGCTTCCAATTTAAGTCTATCCTTGATCTCGGGTCATGAAAAATAATAAACATTCTATCACCCTTATTATCTCCGGAATAAGCGCGCAAAGAAGCGTCTCCGAATGGCGTTTAGGGTGTGAGGGGAATTTCAATGGCTTTGGGTGTGAAGGGGTTAAACATGTTCTACTGATATGATTGTCTGTACGGACATGTATGATTTTCTCGTTTTGGCCATTTGAAAAGGTTGATAGTTTCAGATTGAAAATATTCAAAATTACGTTGGTTTTAGCTAAATTTCAGCCGGTTTGACATTATACATGTAGACGATGCCATTATAGAAAAAAAATCCTAGGTCTTAAAATGACCAGAAAAAAATTCTCTACAAGATAGGTTAAAAACATCGATACCCATTTTTGAGTTTTGAAATTTCTTATTTCAAATCGTCAAACATGACAGTATTAATTAAAAGGGTTTGTCAAAAAATCATTCTAATTTTATTTACAAAATGTACTACATTCTTCATTTTTATTTCTCTTTTTTTCTTGAAGTTTCTATCGACAAAGCTTCTCTCAGAAATCGTAGATTTCAAATGTTCGATTTTATTATTTTTCAAGTCTCAGTTTCATCTCTGAAATGGCTTCGCACAGGTCCAATGAGCGCGCAATATATGAATTCTTAAAAAGAAGTAATTATTATTTATAAATTTGAAATCGTATTTAGACTATAATTATTTTATTATGCAGTTTGAGATTATTGGGGGAATTGAAGATTCGGCAAGTGGCTATGTTATACCAAAAGATACTTGTGAACACATTAATGATCATGTAAAAATTGATAAAATTCCAACAATAGACCAAGCTTGCCTTACTTGGTAAGTTTGTTAGACTTCACTGCCGAAAAGGTATATTTTTAGTAGCTGATTTTGTTTGCTTTGATAATTTCTGAAGGTTTTTATTCTGCATCTTTCAGGTCAAAATTTAAAAACAGTAGAGAATCATAATCTTGCTCCAATGTTATAAAAAACCTCAGTCGCTCTGGCAGAAAATCTTGGAATTGCGTAGGCGTTTGGTACAGCCTCTTAAATAACCCTTGGAGGCTTCAAACCTCAATTTAGGCAAAAAATATTTTCAATCTTGAAAAGTTGATCGATAAAAATACTCTACCGACTTTTTATAAAAATCCTAAATAAAGTTTGCTAATTGAAGTTGAAAAACATTTGAGGAATTTTGTTTTTAGGAACGTCTTCTGGTAACTTTTCAATATGAACAATGTTTCTCTGCTATTCTGAAATCTCATTTTATTTCTTTCCAAGTGGATATCTTTCTTTTGGCGACATCTTTATTTTTCGCACAAAACACGCTTTGATCATAAATTTCCGTGAAACTCCCGCTAATTAAGTAAATACGACGAACAAAAAATATATTCTTAAGGGAGTGGGCATCGATAATTGGGCTCTTTTTTACACATTTTCAAGTGAAGTTTCTGAGAAACCTGGCTTCAGAAATAATTATTTTTTTTCAAATACGTAGTACAACTTTTAAGGAAGTTGCCAGTAATATTCAGAGCATCTGATACTTCAACCTACGCTCAGAAAATGATTTCTAGTAGGCGCCCCTAAAAGTGCTAAAAAGCCTACTCCTCATTCATTTCTCATCATTTTTTCTTGTCATTTGCAATTCAACTTCCAAATATAAATGCGCATCTCCAAGCTGTCCCCTTTTTTCAAAATTTTGCCCCTAGTGGTCAAAACAGCTTATTTGGGAGCCTCACGCAAATGCCTACTTTTCCTTGAAAATATATAGAAAATTATCAATTTGTGCATCAAATTCACCGCAAAGCTTGGATTAAGGTCATAACGCTCGGTTTTTCCTATTTTTCTCCCCAAAGTCCCAGGAACGACTTGTGAATTTCTAAAAAATCCTGGGAGTTAGAAAACTCAGTGAAAAATTTTCTACAAAATAGGGAATCAAAAAAGTTATCTGAGAAATCTCAATTATCGTCACCCTTCACCCTTGGAATCATAGAGCCGATATATCGGCTCA